>PVJX010003940.1:0-100533 GCA_004027295.1 Dolichotis patagonum
ACTTGTTAATAATTTTGGTCCAATGATCATAAATTTTACTTCTGTCATATCAAATCAGAATTTGATATGGAAAACCTGTTTGTTCTTTAACTTGTCTTCTATTAACTAATTTGTCTATCTGGTATCTTTTAATTATGGTGTCTTTATTTAAACCTTAATATGTGGTATATTTCTTAAGCAATGTGCTATTTATTCTTGTGATTTTTAAAAAATACTCATTTTAGAATCATCATGTTAAGTTTCACAAAATCCCATTGGACTTTTCACTGGGATTTCATTGATTATGTAGACAAATTTAGGGGTATAAGGAGTTGGTTCATTGGGTATTTACTTATGATTATTCCTAGTAATTAACACAATAGAGGTCTCTATGCCATTAAACCTCCTTTAAGCTTTTTCAATACATTTTTAAAATTTATTCATATGGACATAACATATTTTGGGTCTTCATAATACATTGTTTACCTTATTTTCATTGTGTCTGAAATAGTGTCCCATCTTGTTTCATTGAGTCCATTTTTGTATTTCCTGCATGATATAACCCACGAAACTCAAATACGTTATAAACAAAGGAGAGCGCATGTGTGGTACATTTACTGAAAAACCATGTTACAAAGCACTGTGTACAGAATGTTCCTCCTTAGGCAAATCTGTGTATTTTAATAATGTGTTTGCAGAAGAAAAAGTCAAAGGTGGTAGACTAAAAAATAAAAATGTGAAGCAACTGTCTTTGGATATTGTAATTCGAGGTGATTATTTAAAAATAACTTTTCTGTATTCTTGGGTAGCACACACTAACATAAGCATCATACATACATTGTAGATATAAATTATATATAATGATATGTTCTCAGATGGAAAGGGGATCAAGAGATGGGGAGGAGGAGGGAAGGGAGGGCAGGAGATGACAGAAAAAGAGTTTAGATGTGTTCTGTACATGCACCAACTCCTTGTAAGAAATGTAAGGGTTATGTACTGCAAGCATGTACTAATACGAAACCTTAAACATTCAAAAACTATACAGTGATCCTCACTTATTTACTAATTTTTACTCAGAGTGAGTAAATTCTTGGGTAAAGAAAATGTTCTTATTTATATCTTGTCCTAACTCTCTTTTGCTCTTCTGTTATTGTCAGTCTGGGTAATTGTTAGGTTGCTTATTTTCAGTGTCTGTGTTCATTTTCTTAAACTTCCCTCATTAATCACTGGATTTTTTCTTTGCCTTATTCTATTCAATCTACCTGTCTTTTTTCATTTAAACATGTAAATGAGAAAATGTAAATTATAAATATATAAATGCATAAAATGTGTAAAAAAAAGTCCCATATAGGTACAGGGCTTAAATGTGTAACATAAAAAATGTACATATAAAGCAATAAATGAAACTTCACAAGGATAGTTCTAGGTTTCCACTGTAAGGTTTTCTGATCATATCCTCTTCACCGTGTTCCACCAACCTTCCTTTCTCTTCCTTTCACCACACCACTGAATTTGGTGTTTATCTCCATAACTTTATTGATAACCTAACTAGATCAAATGGTTCCTCCAAGCAGGGTATAATTTTTTTAATTTTGTTGATAACTAGTCACTGAGTGTATATTTTTCTGGAGCTTTCTTTTTCCTTAGCATATGGTTAGATTCATTCTTGCTAATGCTTCTATAGTTCATTTCATTTTTGTGTAAAAGTTAAACCCATTACAATTTATTCATATGCCCTCATTTGATAGCTTTTTAAATTTTTAACAGACATAATGATGGCACATATATATGGGCTACCTTGATGATCTGATATAATACACATGGTGTTATGTGACTATCAAGGTAAAGATGAATATTCTTCAAATAGTAATCATTTCTGTATGGTGAGAATTTTCAAATCCTGTCTACTTTTTTGAAATACACAATATATTTTCATTGTCTTTAGTCACCCTACTGTACAATAGAAGTTTAGAAATTATTTCTCCCAACCACTACTAATAGATATATCCTTGTAGCTTTACCTGTGTTTATTTGTAAGAATTTCTTTAGAGATCCTGCGCCTAGGAATGGACAGTGATGTATGGATCTTCAACTCTACAGTGTATTGTCAGATTTCTCTTAAAAGTTCTCATTACCACTATAGAAGAGTTCCACTAGCCCCACATCCTTCCTAGCGCTTAGTCTTGTCATATCATTTGCTTATCTGACAGGTATGACATACCCCCAACAAAATGTAATTTCATGTTTTCTTAAGGCTGTTTCTTTTCATTTATTACTTATTGATTATTAATTCCTTCATACATCCATTTATATACCATTAGTATACATCCTTTCTTAATAAATATAACAATACAGTAGAAATGCTGATATAATTCTCATGTCAACCTTCTCCACCATCCCAGACTGAAGTTCATGCAAGTTACACAGACAAAACATACCTTCCCAGACCTGTGCTATGCCTGACTTGCATGAGACTTTTGTTTATGCATTTCCTTCTGCCTGATGACACCTCCACAAATTCTTACTAAACACCCTCTTCTAGTACTCCTGTAATATTACCCTGTAAAAGCACAGGGCACGGTCTTCTCACCAGTTCAGACTGGCAAGGTTCACTTGAGTTTCAAGGTGAGAGAAACCAACATGTAGAGCCATGGACTGGGTCAGACATTTTTATCCTCAGCTGCCACCTGTCCAGCCACTGAACGCATAGTAGTGGCTATCTGTCAGTTCCAGACTTTGTACGGGCAAGTGGGACATCGAGAGATACATCTGCGCTGGAGTCTTGCTGACCCACTGGCTCCTACATACCCCCTTCACAGCCTGATTTGTGGCTTACTCCCCTATGCAACCAGTGACTCTTCACACAGAAAGCTATAACATTAGGGCTTTATATATTACCGGTCATTGACTATGGTAAGGTAAGGGGGCCTCCTCTTGTGTAATTACCTACATGGCCCTCAGTTCAGCCTAATGACTACTCCACCTAGTACCAGTATTACACTAAATAGTGTCTGTTTTTTTGCTATACAGTACACACCCTCTACTGTGTGGTGGGCCTCCAGCCTGACCTACCCTTACACCAGGCACTTGCTGGCACTGGCAGTACCTCACTGGCCTTTACCACCTATCCTATTTAGCAGGAAGGGGCCTTGCACTCCAACCGCTGTTTTTTTCAACATGTTCTTGATTAGGCCAGCATTAGCGCTTGAGCCACTCCTTTGTTGGGGACAGATATCTATGAATGTACCCACATGGCTACTGGGAAGGTGGTCACGGGAACCTTCCTGGTGATTGAGTCACAGGCTCGCAAGGCTTCATATAAAGCTGCTAGCTGTTTCTCTATGAGGAGATAGTGCACTTCTGCCCCCTTTTATAATCTCAAAGGCACATACAACCAATTTGTGCACTGCCACAAATCCCAACAAAACCCCTTGCTGGGTTGTGTGAGCATCTATTTCATAGATTCACCTGTGGCCGGCCATCTTCAGGGTTTATGCCTGCTGCACAGCCTGCTTTGTCACCCCAAATGTCTACTCGGCATCTTCTGCCATAATCCCAGGTGACAGACACCCTTCTTATTCAGGCTGTACAAAGATTTTAAACTCTGGGCTAAATGGGGAGTAAAATCCCTCTGATTCCCAGAGGCCCTAGGAAAACCATATCTGTTTCACGGCAGTAAGGTGACGATACATCTGTGTCTTATCAATAACAGTGTCTGGTGTTGCTTTTACCTTACCTACCAGATAACTCTCCCAAATTTGACAGAAAACCCCAGTCCTTGGACCTTGGGGTGTTGATGGCCCATCTTCATAATGCTAGGTGATACAAGGCACTACCAGCAGTGTGTTCTAGACTTGCAAGAGAGTCAGAAGTTAACATAATATTATCAACACAGTAATATCTCAGGGGCTGACCACGCAGCCAACGCCTTTGCCACCAGTTCATCACAAACAGCAGGGCTGTAAAAGTAACTCTGTGACAGCACAGTGAATATACATTGCCTTTCTTCTTACGTGAAGGCAAATTGATTTTGGCTCTCAGAAGCTATGTCTACAGCTAACCTTATTGTTTGCTATTGCATCCTTGGAGGATGTCCACCTCCAAGACGTACCTGGGTCCCGGGGAGATGTGCATGCTGTGGGTTTGAGGAGACAGATGACCTATACCTAAGGTGACAGATACCAGTTTCACTTTGATGGTATGTCCTCAGTGGTCATCTATGCAGGCTACTTTCCCAGGGAATTTATCAGGACTGCCAAAAATCAGACTACAGTCTGTCTCAGTGTCCATTAACATGAGCACATGATGTGCTTGACATTAAGTGTAACATGTGGCCTCTGGTCATCTGGTGCTTCTTTGAACTTGGCATCTTGGCTCTGTCCCTAATCAAAATTAAACCTTCATGGCATCATCTCCAGAGCGCATGTAGTCCTGCAAGTGTACAGTCTAGGTCGCGCTGTTCGCCCCTCTGGGGAACCTTCCCCTTTTGGAACTGCCCATTGAAGTGTTGTCTCTCAAACGTTAGTGGCCCTTCATCTGGCAGTTTGTTGATTTTTCCTTGATCCACTCCTGTTGTGAGGGGTTTGATCTACATCTATGTATGGGTCACCCATCTTGGCCTCTTCTTTTCAGTCTGTCTGGGTAGTTGCTTCCGTAAGGCCTGAACTCTGTGCTCTTTTTCTGTGTTCCTCACTGTCTCCCAGTGGTGCCAGTAGGGATCCCATGACACCACCACAGCTGCCTTTTCCTCCCGGGGTTGGGCTTGCCTCCAACTCCAGATTTGTCCCTTAGCTCCTGGTGATTGCTGGTTCCAGGTGTCTAGACAGCCTGGGTTGAGCTCCCCCCCACTGGCCAAGCCTCTTCGGTTCTGATGTCAGGCAACAACTGTCCCATGATGAGCTCCCTCATGACTTGTATCTGTACCAGTTTTGTGCATGTTTGCTAACCACTCAGTCTCTGGCAGCTCCCTGAAATCTCTTTAGATGGTCCACGCTGCAACCATAAATCAATTAATCAGCACATGGTCGCTGGTCCGATGGGCTGCTTTCCTTATATCGGCTCCAGCCTGGGCCATGGACCTGCCTCTGGCTTGGACTTGAATTCAGATTAACTTCCACTTGTGGCTCTGATGTGGGCTCCAAGCTTTACTCCCATGTAACACCCAGCACTTCCCCTCTTTACCTTCATAAACTTGCTGGGTTGTGGCTTGTTGTTTTCATTTTTTGTATCACCATTGAATAGGCCATGGGACAGGGAAGCCATTTGTTGTCTTCACCCCTGGGCTGTCTGTGCTGGTAAGTCCTGTTAGCGTGGCAGCATGGTGTTCTTTCTGGATACAATGTACAGTGTATGAACAGGGTGTGTCTGTTCTTCCAGGGTTTTGCTGCAGGTTAGTTCCTTCTTTTAACCCTATGTTATGGGTGTCTCCTTTTCATGAGGCCTCTGTGTTGGCCCAGGCTGTGAAGACTCCTGCTGAGTATACCAACAGTCTTGTCACCTGTGCACACCAGGAGGTTCACTTGACAGGTACCCAAGAAGAGACATAGAGCCACAGACTAAGTTAGACATCTGTATTCTTAGTTACCATTTAATTTGCCCAGCTGCCTCTGTCTCATCTCTCTAGCCACTGCCAGCTACCCTATACACAATAGTGGCCATCTGCAGTGCCAGATCTTGTTCAGGTCAAGTGGTTACCTAAGTCATTTATATCAGGATGTTGAGGTGTTGTTGACCCCCTACTTCTTGGATACCTGCTTCACTAACTGAGGTTTAGTGGTGGCCATCATGGGGGGGGGTTTCATGTTCTCTTCAGGTGCATTGCGTTAACCTGACTTTTTGTTGTGATTATTCATTCCTGCCTTTCTCACCTCCCTACAAGTGAACCTTAACATTCTTGCAACCAGAGATCAAATATAATTAGCTTTTACATTCCTACAGCTCATCATAGTTCTTCATATGAGTTGATATTAATACCATGGAAAGTTTACTAAAATTCTGGAAAAAAAAATGTACCAGCTCCACAGTTGCTTCTCAGAGGTCCGACAAGCAATTTATGAGTAGATTCTTTCTAATGATGCCACTGAGAGGGCAACACTGAGCAGTTAAGCTATTCATAGAAGAAGGATTATTCCAGTGTACTCCTGGCTACACATTAAAATCACCTCGGGAGCTTTAAAAAATACTAATTCTGAGTTGTAGGCCCAGAAGTTCGCATTTAACTGGTCAAATATAGACCCTGGAATATGGATTTTTGAGAGCTCTCCAGATGATGCTAATGTGATCACAGTTAAAAGCTATTGTTTTAAGGAAACATTATTAGAACAGGCTACTGGGGGAGCTATTTGTAGCTTCGATATCAAGAATTGGCTTCTGCTGCGGAGTGATTTTCAGCTGTGAATTACTGCCAGCTAAAATCACCATTAGGAGAAGCAGAGGAGCCACTTACCACAGATCCAGGGCTACGGAAGGGAGCAGCTGCCACTGGGCAGGCAGAAGATCGCACTCATAGGATGTCACTCCTGATGGCTGCTGTAAATAAGGGACCTGGAGGCTTTTGGTGCACCTGGGTATCTTTTCCTATTTTCATTCTAGTGAACACATAGTAATGAGGGGAGACCAGAGATTGCATAGCTTCTCCGATGCCACTTATCTTGATATTCAGAGACTAACTGGGGGATTGTTTTAAACAATAAAAAAGATCCAGAATCCCTAAGAGAACAGATGTGGATATGTTCAGACAAAGTGAATTTAAAGTTATTAATTGGAACACTTAATATCATTGCTCATTATACTTATCTAACAGTTTACATACAGTTTAGAATGTAATTATTCTCAAAGAGATATTTTATGTCGTGAAGCCTATCTTTAAGATCAGTAATAAATATCCTATTCTCCAATATGTGGATCATGCCGTACTCCCTCGCTGACTTTACCTGTCCCATTACTTTACAGAAGCAGCAGAAAAGGAATGTGTTATGGGATGAGAAATGAGGCAGACACGTTGCATTTTGGTTATGCACTGCTGAGTAACAAAGCTCTCACATTCAGTGGTTTAAAGGGGTTTATTATGAGTTTCGTTTAACCGGAAGCTGGGTTGAAGTCTCTAAAGGCTCCACCGGGAGGATGTTTCGCTCAAATAGCAGCGGGTGTGGTGCTCAGCAGCTGGGCGTTCTGATGGGCGCACTGGCGTCAGTGGCCAGGCCTGGCCTCTCCAGTGACTTGGGCTTCTAGCAGCTGGGCGGCTGACTTCTGAGACAGAACGCCAAGAGCAAGTGTCCCAAAAGCAGGAAATAGAAATTACCACTACTTTTGTAAAACTGAGTTTGGAGTTACCAGAATATCCCCTTCTCATTTTATTGGCCACAGCAGTCACAGCGCCCCCTGCTTTCCAGGGTAGAAAATACTATTTGTTCATTAAGGAAGGAGTGGTAAGGTCATGTAGCAAGCCAGCAAGCGGGAGACAAGAGATCGGTTTTTTGCCACTAGAACAGTTTTGAAGAAAAGAAATGTATTTCCCACAGTTCCAGATGCCAGAAAGTCCAAGATCAAAGGGCCACATCTGGTCGGGAGCTTCTTGCCGCATCTTAGCAAGGCAGCGGCTTCCCTAGAGGTGAGCTCTCTTTCTACACAAAGCCCTTTCCTTAGTAGCCCACTGCTTCTGTGATAACCGCGTTACTCTACCAGGGCGGGTGGTGTCGTCTCTTCTGAGTCTTTCTTCCCAAAGCCTTCAGAGTGACAGTGCAATTTCCACGTGAGTTTTAGAGGATACATTCAAACCATCCCAAGAAGAATTATAACCAATTGGGGGGATCTATCACACAATAGTTCTGTTTTTCTGTTGATGACTAGACCAGGTGAATGTCACACAGTTCTCTACACGTTTTACATGAATGGCGATACTCAGTAAGTGGTTCAGGTCACATATAAATTTCAGTGCTCTGAGTTGTCTTCTTGTTATGAAATCAGAATTAATGATTCTGGGTTTCAGAGTTATATATTGAGATGTTTTTGTCTGTGGACTTCACACAAATGTCTGTTTTATTTACCTGAATTGTTTAGAAATTTATTTATCCTTTCAAAAACATCATTATATAGTTTTGTGCTTACTATTAACCTTTAAATATTTAGTATATTTAGAACATTACAATAACTGAAGTATCATATATGGAAAATACAACATTTGGGATGTCTGGTGAGATGCTCAATTTACTGCAATATATTATTTTAAAATAAAGCAGTAGTTGTAAATTTATATAATTCCATCTCTTTAGAATCTTACAAAGCAAAGTGATAGAACGGCCTCCGATCTTTCTACTCACTGTTTTGGATGCATTATGTATTATTGGATGTATGTCTTCTTGGTATGTGAGATTGAATTATAGTCAGCAAACCAGCACTCTGGAATTTTATAACTACTGGGAAGCAACAAAATTCCCACAGATCTCTGTGTTATGATAAGCCTGTAGAATTAAATATACAGTTGTTCAGCAGAATTCATACTGGTCAAAAGAAAAAACAATGTAACTAAACTGTCTGCTGTCTTTTCCTCATACCATCTCTTTTTTGTTAATCCCTCTAACTTGCCAAATATATTTTTTAAAAAATATGAGGGAGAAGGAATAGCATTTTGGCTGTGAATGTGTCAAACTGTGTTTTAAAAAGAGCAGTTTATGGAAGAAAAGCATTAATCTCTCAAGTAGTACTTAGAATAATCTGGGAATTAAGAGTATATGGCTCAAGAAGTCTTTTGAAGTATGGCAAACAGAAAGACTGAAAAGTAGATAACTTCCAAGGTCCAAATAGGCACTGTGGGAAATAGGAAGCCCAATCATTAGACCAACAGAATGAGAAACAACTTGGTTTTCATGCCCTCCTTTACTCAGCTGAGTTACAACTTTTCCCATAGCTTAAATACATTTCAAATTTTAGCAAAGCACTTTGGTTGCCATTTCATGCCCTGAAATTTCTGACATGCCACGTACTTGGGGATATGAAAAAGCAACATGACTTACAGATGCACAGATTCAAAGGTGTTTTCATTCAATCCTGTTTTCAGAGAGAAAGAGACAAAAAACATATTAGCAGTATGTGACATCTGAATAGCTAATAAAAATCACAAAATGTAAAACTTTGTTTAAATGTCTAATGAATTGGTAGAGGTGAGAATTTTTCAATCCATTTAAGCTAAAATGAATTAGTTAAGTGCTATGGGCAGGGTATACAGCTCAGTGGTACAGTCACTGCTTAGCATATGTAAGGCCCTTTGAATGTTTAATCTCTAGCAGTATGTACACACACTTATAGAAATGTACATTATATATGGAAATATATTAAATATATATTGTTTGCTTTTGAAAGAGGATACCAATTTTGTGCCTTAGTACAAAATTTGTTCAATATTTGAATTTTGTACCTTGGTGTTCAACAATATGTGACTACATTATTCTTTTATGGTTAAGAGTTTCAAATACAGCTTTGTAGTTCACATACCTTATGATTCACTTGTTTAAAAGGTATAATTAAATAATTTTTTTGCACTAAAAAAATTATGGAACCATTACTGTTATAAGTTTTAAATGCTTTTCATCAACCTCTCCCCAAAACCAATACCCATTAGTTATTATGTCCTTCCATAGTCAACCACTAATCCATTTCTATGAGTATAGATACACTTACATGGACATTTCTTATAAGTGGAATCATACATATAGTCATTTGTAACTGGATAATTTGACCAATCACAAATAGTATTTCTAAGGATATAGCAGAACTTCCTTCTTTTTTAAAACCAAATATTTCACTGATTGGTTATATCACATTTTATTTATTTATTCATGATTTAGCAGATATTTTGTTTCTTTCTGCTTGTCAGTTACTGAATAATGTGGCTTTGAATAGTCACACAGTTGTATGAACTTTTGTATGACTACATTTTTAGTTCTCGTAAGTGTATATGTAGAAGTGGAATTGCTGAGTCAAATGTAAACTACGTTAAATATTTTGCAAGTCCTATATTTTAGCTGATTGTAAGGCAGGGAGAGGAAGAGTTCAAAGTTGGGAATTTAAGTAAAGTGGAAAGAAAGTAGTTACTGTACGTGTCAGTGATGCTTAGAGAGGTACAAATAGTCCATCCCATGCAGTAAAAAACAAGAGAGATAATCTGGAGGCATGAAAAGAGATTCTGGAACAGAAAATATTTCTGATAGTTAAATATTAACCTTATGCACCAAGTAGCTTTTTTCCTCCTTGGGTAGATGAGAAAATTCTGAGCCCTAAATATTCAGTCCAGTACAGAAGAAGTCTAGGCTCATTTTGTATATCAAGATAAAGATATTTGACATAGAAACAAGCAAAACAAAACAAAATGCCCCCAAAGCCTCTAATCAAGATGATGTAAATTAATCATTATTTAATGAATTAATCAGTGAGTAACTAGTCCAAAAGATCTAATTACTTAATTATGTAATGAATCATTAATATAATTTAATCTAATCTTTTAGTTGTGGGTTAAATGAAGATTAAAACTCCCCTACTTGTTTAATTTGTTCTTACTCCATTCTTCAGTGAGGATATTTGCTTCTATATATTTTGTATACTTTTCCAGATATGAATCATTTCTTGGTTTTTAGAGGCCACAGATTATAAAATGCACTATTCAAATAATATTTAGTAAACACATTAATAAAAGAGGCATTGCCAGACTGTATGAGCGCATGAATTGCAAGACACATTTTGGGGAGAAAAAGAGCCTCTTAGATTTGAATAAATGCTGCATGTATAACTTCAGTAACCTCATGTCCTTTGTTTCTTTTCTGGGTAGCTAGGGAAATCCAGTCCCCACGTGATATTTCCGAAGATTCTCTTGTGGTGCCAGAATGAACTCTGTCTTCATACAAATTGTCCAGCCCAAGCAACCTTACCACCATTAATTCCGCTGTAGTTAGAAATTATTGGTCACGTCTGCCATAAGTACTGACTATCCAGTTGTTTCTTTAGGCTGGTAGCTAAGATGTACCACCCCAGTGTGTTTGTGGGGTCCTACAATCCCAGCACTGGGGAAGCAGAGTCCACCAGCCTGAGCTCCACAGTGAGTTCAAGGGCACCCTGAAGTGAGCTACACAGCCAGACCACGTCTCAAATAAAAGACACCAGTTTTCTCTAGAAAGTTCATTTTGTGCCTCTTGAGTTTTCTGGGTTTCACAGTATGAACCATCTCTGCTTGAATTACAGCAAAGGAGAAATCATTGATAGTTTGGAATGGTAGTTCAAATCCCTTTTCTGATTCAAATTCATCATAATAGGGTCTAGAACAAAAACTTCAAACTATAGTATTTGACTATGAATTTTCTTAATTTTCATATGTGAAGGTTTATATTCATTTAAAAAGCATATCTAGGAAAATGTCTCAAATTCTGTGTATACACACATGTATATGCATTTTGTGTAACTATACATAAGCAATTACCTTATCCATTTTATTTAGTTGTATAGTGTTCCATTGAAGGAGCATAGGAAACATTAATTCAGAAAAATTTAGGTTTTATTGCTTCAATGAATATTGCTGCAATGAGAATCTTTTTATATACATATAATGCAGATATATGTGCCAGTGCATATTTTTGAATAGTAATGTATATTTATCTGTTAAATCAATAACTGGAAGTGGATCTGTTGGGTCAATAAAAAATATATAAAGTATATTTGCAATTTAAATGTTTTTCTTCTAAACTGTTTCTTATTCCACACTGACAGCAGTCCCAAAGTCCTAGAGCCCATAGCTGATACTAGTATTTGTCATGAACACTATGTTGAAATGAAAAAAAATATTTAAATCTGATTTTGCTTGGAACAGAACATATTGATTAAAAATCATAGAGAATGGGAAAATTTTGGCTTTGTTATTTGGAAAACTTAAAAAAGAAGGAACTTTTAAAAAATACACTGTTGGAATGTTTCTGTGTCTTCAAAGAGTAAGGAAGGTCGCTGGCGTTTGGAAGCATTTGATAGATGCTGCTAAACTCTGAGTGGTTGGGATTCTGGATGTGCCAGTAACACTTGCAGGTTAAATTTAAAGGCCAATTTTTTGCCCTGTTCTCACTGTGGACCTTATTTTACTGCATTGTCTGTGACTGTTGATACTTATACAAAACATTATTAAATCCATTTTTTTCTGTTTTAAAGTAACTCCCTACACATGTGCATAATGGCAGAAAATCAGCCCGACCCAGATATGTGTGCATTTTCACTGGAGCACACTCATCAAGCTGACTGCTGAATTATTTCATGATGAGATAATTTTCCTTCAAGTCTTAATGCCATAGAGGTCACATGGTCTGGTGATATTCATGAGAGAACTGTCACTTTCAGGCTCCTACTATCAGTCACTCTTCTATCTATATTTGGTTTATGGATTCAGGAAAGTGTGATAGCAGTTATTAGCTGCTCTCAGAAAATCCTCTTGCAAGATAGATATATTTCCTGAGTAATGATGGAAATGATCCAGTATTAATTTCAGTTTTTGATATCAACAATTTTATGTTAACATCACTCTTGCTATATTCACCTTTCAAATTACTATGATCACTCTAATGATTAAAAAGCTATTATTTGATTTAGGTTCATCCTGTAATTATCAGCCAGAGCATTCCTGACATTTCTAACTAAATTTAGGTATATATGGTTGCACCTCATTGATAAACAAAATATTTCCCTGTAGAAGCTTTTTTTTCAGCTGTGAATTTATACAAATTGGAAGCATGGAAAACCAGGACAGTAGTATTTGTTATAAATTCTATCCTATTTTAATATGATTCCTGAAATGTGCTGTGGAATTTATTTTTTACCTTGAAATTAGGATGTTTTATGCCATCTTTTGTTTATAGAGGCATATATTTCTCAACATGTATAATATCAAATTTTTAATATATTTTCTTTCATTCCTAGACTATTTGAAATTTATATTCCATAGAATTTTCTAGGACTAATGAGAATGAGGGCTTTTAATTTGCAGCATTAGAAAAGTACTCAACATTATTGTAATAATTATCATATTACTTTCACTTTTAGAAGTGTTCTGGTGAAGGTGTGCAATGAAATCAGCAAATAATTTGCCAGTGAGTGCCAAAATGTTGAAATTATTTATTTTCTCAGTGCTTAGTAGTTACCCTTATTTTTCCAGCTTTATTGAGTTTTACCTGACAATCTGTGGGTGTGAATACAATATGATAATTTGGTACATACATTCACTGTTAAGTGATTTTCACATTCAGTTAATCAACACAGACAACATTTCACATTGTCACCACTGCAATGTTATTTTGTGTGGTGAAAATACTTAAGAGCTTCTCTCTTAAATTCAAGTATACAATACAACATATAACATTAATGCAACATTTAGGCATCTCAGTGCCTTGAACCACCCAACACTGTTTTACTGTATACCTGGAAGTTTGCATCCTTTGACTGTTCTTCGTACCCCCAAGCTCTGTTAACACACTGCTCTACTCTGTGAATCTTACTTTTTTTAGATTAAAGGCAAAAGGGAGATTATACAGTATGTGTTTTTCTGTATTTAGCTCATTTCATCTAGCACGTCTTTTAAGTTTATCTACACTGTCACAACTGGAAGTTTCCATCTGTTTTATGGCCATACATTTTTCTATCACACTTACACACCATCACCACCGCCACCATCACCACCACCATAACCACCACCACTACCACCACCACTACCACCACCACCACCACCAGCAACTTTCTTTATCCATTCAGCTGTTGATAGAAACAGGTTGTTTTAATATTTTGGCCATTGTAAATCATACTACAATGAACATGGGAATGTAGATATCTTTTTGACACACTGATTTCATCTATTTTGGAAATCCAGAATTGAGATAGCTGTACCATAGCAGAATTTTTTTAATTTTTGAGGAACTTACATACCTTTTTACATAAAAGCTCTATTGACCTGCATTTCCACTAGTCTGGCTCGAGATTTATTTATCTCTCAACATGAACAGTTTTTCCACTTGAAAATGCTCATCTTAAGAAGTGTTTGTTGACATTTTATTGTAATTTTGATTTGCATTTCATTTATAATTAATGAAGTGGAGGACCTTTTCATATACTTACTGGCCATTTGCTTGTAGTCTTTGAATACATGTCTATTCAGGTCCTTTACCCATTTTAAATTGAATCCCTGTGCTCTGTTTTGCTTTGTCTTAATGCCATTATGATGAGTTCATTTAATATTTTGGATCCAAACCCCAAAATTGTTAAATGATTTACCAATGTTTTCATTCAAAGGCAAATGTTGCTTGCCTTTTCATCTCATTGATTATATTCTTTGTTGTGAAGCTTTTTATTTTCTGTAATTCAATTCTGTATTTTCTGCCTTTTTTTGATACCAGGGATTGAACTCACGACCTCAGACTTACCAGGCAGGTGCTTATGCCACTGAGCTAAATCACTGGCCCCCTAAATTCTGTATTTTCTGTAATCTTCCCATTATAATATTAGAGTAGTCTGAAGCTGACTATACACTTTTCTTTGTCACTAAGTTTTATACATGTTATCGTGATGTTATTAACATCCTTTTATTTAAAACTTGACAACTATATTATTTCTTTCAATGAGATCTGTTGGTGGTGAATTCTCTCAACATTTAGTTTTCTGAAAGTGACTCTATTTCTTTTTCATTTCTGAGGACAAATTTGCTGAATATAGTAACCTGGTAGCTTTTTTTTCTCTTACCACTTTGAGTATATCATCTCACTCTTTTCTTGTCCATAAAATTTGTGCTGTAAAACCCACTTACATAGAAGTCCCCTTGTATATGACAAATCTATTTATTTATTTATTTATTTATTTTTAAATCTCTCTTGATACTTTCAGTATTTTATGTTTTTCTTTGACTTTTGACAACTCCATTAAAGTCCAAATGGGGAACATCTTCTGTGGGTTGATCTTTGAAAATCTTTGAATATCACGAATCTGGATAATCATATCATTCATTATGTTGGGAAGTTTTCAATCATTACTTCATTAAATAAACCTTCTGCCTCTTTCTTCTTGGTGGGGGGAGTATCCCAGAATTCACACATTGATTTGATGAATGGTGCTCTGTAAGTCTCACATATGTTCTTCATTATTTTTTATTTTTCTTTATTTTTGTTTATCTAATTGATGAATTTCTAATTACCTGCCTTTGAGTTCACTGATTATTTTCCTTCTGCATAATTAAATCTACTGTTGAATCTCTCTCTCTCTTGGAGTTACTATTTCTGTATTTATGCTCTTCAGTCCAGGATTTTTCTGTTTGATTCTTTTTATGATTTCTAGTTCTTTACCAAACTTTCAATTTTGTTTATACATTGTTTACTAATGCAATTTGTCTCCTTACTTCAATTTAAAATGATTATTTTTGAATCCTTTGTCAAGAAATTTATTGATCTCCATTTTTGGGGGGTCACCTATAGGAACTTTATTGATTTCCTTTACTGGAGTCACATTTGCCTGATTATTCATGGTGTGTATAAGCTTGTGTTAGTGTGTTTTAGTCTATTTTGGCTGCTATAAAAATACTATTGATTTGAGAATTTATAATCAACAAAATTATTCCACAGTTCAGGAGACTAGGAAGTTCATTATCAAGACAAATCAGCTTTGATTTTTAGGCAAGAACCTATTATTCTACATGGAAATACCTTCTAATTATGTACTAATATGGAAATGGCGCATTAAATTCTAAGGGCAATTATATGTTTTATTGAGAGGTCATTCTTCATTATCCAACCCTTTCCAAAAACCCTCCCTCTGCTGTCTTTTAATATCATCTCCTTGGGGTTAGGTTTCAACATAAGTTTTTGAGAGACTGTAAACATTCAGACCATAGCAATATATGTGGATTTGAAAGACCAAGCAAGTCTTTATTCTGGCCTATGAGTTTGACTTTCTCCTGCTTGATCTGCTAGTTGATAAGAGTTCCTGCTTGATCTCAGGTGAAGGGAGTTTTAGCCAGGTTATATGACTGCTAATAGAGCCTACATTTGGGAGCCTGATAGCAAGAGCGCATGTGAACGTTGTCGCGATCTGGTCCTTGGGTAGACTGAATTGCCTGCAGGGCACTGGTCAGTAGGGCTGGCTCTAAGACCAAGCCCTGCTTCAGGGTTTATGTTTGGTGGGCCTGTGACCAGATGAATGGACGGATGTGCTCCTTCTGGGTGAGACTATTGGTGCATGAATATGAAAGTCTCTGGATTAAGAAGACTGGTATACACCACCCCTCAATGGAGGAGAGACATGGACAAAGTGATATTTTGGAGTCACAAGCAAGAACCACACCTGCTGGCTTGCTCTGGGAGTAAGTATGGATTATTTTCTGCTAGTTTTTCCACAGACATGAGCACATGTCTTTTGGAGTCTCGATTGTAGACAGGACCAATCCCAGCCATGAGAAAGCTTGTTTTAGCTCATGGGCTAGTTGGAGTCTTTATTAGGTTTGAGAATTTTTGAGCCTGTCACTGAAGTCTTAGATGTGATTCCTCCAAGGATCACTGGCAGATAGTGCTGAAGGAAGGAACAATGCCAAGCAGAATGGTATAAAGGAAAGTGGAGACTGTTTCTAGGTCTGTAACCGGGATCAGAGTTTACGTGTGTATATCAGGTATAAGCCTGCACTTTCAAGTGTCCCTCCTTGGACATGAGCTGTATGCAAAGCTCTTGCAAAGACATTTCTTACTTGTATACTTTTATTCTTGCTTTGTGTGTTTGGCTGGGAAGACAATGAACAGAAGAGAATTTATTCTACCATTTTAATGAAGTTCTTGTTCTAAAGTTTTATTGTGGTAAAAAATCAGTATTCCATGTGTTTAAAATTAAAGTATCATATAATAGTTTACATTCTCTTTTCCTTAGTGAAAATCTTGTGAATAATTATTATTTGTGAAAAATTTTTCAGAATATCTTTAATTACTGAATCAAATTACTGAATGGTTTACATTCTTCCAATAATTATCCTTTCTGGATAACATCAGTGTTCTACAGTAAAGAATCTCTTTTTTATTGGCTTTATTGAAATTAGAAATATCCAGGATTTTTTTCCCAGAAGTTCAAAGAATGACAATAGTTAAATTACTAATACTTTTATGTCATTTGGACTTTGCCAAAGACTTAGTCTTGGGCTATTTCATGTCAGTTTTCCTTTCCTATTTTCAATGCATCAAATATATCATCCTCTGTGAGTCTTCATTATGGAAGCATACAGGTTAACTTTGGTAGTTATTCTTCTTTACATCCTGGATTATCACTGAACTGAGATTTTGAGGTTAATTGATCAAGTTCTCTTTAGACCTATCTGAGTCTTATGCTTAGATGTCACAAGCATGCTTAAAGACACAAGAAAACAGATGAAGAATTGCAAAAACATTGGAATTTAAATGTAGAATATATATTTGGGCAGTTTGAAATTATTAAAAATTGGTGTTGCATAGATTTATAGCATATATTGTAGGTTGTATAATTTTTAGAGTTTGTACTTATTTACAAATATTCTTTTCAGTTTTACTATATTTGTAGAAAAAAATGACACTTTTTTTTCTACCATAATGCCTCTTGTTATTATCAAAATAGCTGCCCATACCATTGGACATAATAAAATCAAACAAACAAACACCAATCAAAACAAAACAGTGAAAGCAATATATGACTTCAAAACAATGTAATAGAAAATCAATAATGACTACCATAATACCTCTTGTTATCTTCAAAGTAACTGCCCATGCCATAAAATATAATAAAATCAAACAAAACAAAATAGAATAAACCAAATTAAACAGCATAATGAAAACAATACAAGGTTTCAAAACACAATAACAGATTAATGATGGCCACTGCTTTCCCTTTGTAGACATTTCCTCCCCTTTCACTTTCACAATATCTATTGGACACCAATTTTTAGTAATTTCAATTAATCACTTGCAGTAGTTCTGCATAACAATGAGTTAGTCCAAAAGTTATTGGACTCAATAACTGGGATCAATGGTTGATAACCCTGGAAATATTTTCTGAATATTACGGAGTGAAATAATTAGGAAACTAGAGACTGCTAAATTTAAAAATTTTTATTTAAAAATACATAAAAGAATTTTCTACTCAAGTGCAGTAAAAATCATATTTTTACTCTACTTATTTGAATATGCTTTTAATCCTCATATAGATATAGATATATAGATATAGATATAGATGTAGATATAGGCAGAACATGAAAATGGCAGGCGAGATTGTACCAGTGAGGACAATTTAGGGAAAAAATGCTTTTTTAGTAAAGACATTATTTAATATTCAGAAATCTTTTTAGAGCTGATTGATTTCTAAATCTCCAGCCCAGAAGACAATATCCATCCTCTTACATTACACTCAGTTTATTGACTCAAAAGAAAGGAATTAGAAATAATTGCAAAAAGGTTCATAAACTTTAATAGACAGCAAGCTGGTTTAGCTATATGAATGTTACAGGCAAGCCTGAGAATCAGTTTCCAGGTTCCTAGTCAAGTGTTCTCTTATAAAAATGCTGCTTTGATTTCAAAACTCTCCCACCTGTAAACCTTCCTTGCTTGTTTAATGATCTGCATTTCCCTTTGATTTTATTTCTTAGCAATTATCATATACTTAGATTTATATTCTGCATGATGCTATGTAAGCTTTTTTCTTATTTAAATCTTTATAAATATTTCACTATTAGTATGAATGGAAATAAAGTATTTTATTACTTTAATCTAAATTATATCATAATATTCTGTGATGATTAACTTGTTTCACTTGCTTTGTGGAATCTTTAAATAACCATAAGAAACAATATATTAATTTTAAGTGTCAAACAATTAAGTATCAAGCAGTCAAGTATGCAATGTTTATGATTAAATTATTATGTTGCACATGTTATCATTTGTATAATCTTTGGAATATGCACTTACAAAATTGTCTCTTAAATTTTACTATCTTTGTGGAAACAATGATACCAATTTTTAATAATTTCAAATATATTCCATTTCATTCCACTAAAATTTGTACTTGTTCCAAACTTCCTGCTTTTTTCACTTTATTGTAATGAAATTGTTAATTGCGATTATTTGAGAAGAACCACTTAGTAGTTCGGTAGAATTCTGGGTGTGTCTATGGGTGATAGACATGTTGGTTAGCATACTGATGAGAGAAGACCCATCACAGGTGTGCTTAGTGCCAACCAATAAGCTTATGACCTGCATTAATTAGAAAGGAGATGGAGCTCCACTCCTTATCGCTGCCTTGAGCAATGGCCTTCAGTTTTTTCCAGCCTTCCATTGCGGACTTACCAGGCTCCTTACACTAGTGATCCTAGGCGAGCATCCAGGTCTTCAAACTTCAGATACTGGGTCTTCCAGCTCCCAGTGGGCAGGTGGCCATTTTGGATTCTTCTGTCTCGGATTTCACAGATGGCCTTGTGACTTTTCCATTTCCAATCCTAGAAACTTACCTAATACATGCCTTTGTACAACTACGTGTGTATCTTATGTTGATTCTGTTCTGCTAGAGAATCTTAGGTCATGTACCTAAAAAGCATTCCTTTCACTTTACTTGTGTTTCCTTGTTAAGTGCCATATTAACCTTTGCAGAAAACATACCATGATTGATTACTGTGACTTTTTCCCCTTTATTTAGCCTTCTGTATGTGTGCACCTTACACCTTGTTAATTTGTACAGCTCATAATTTTGCAATGTGTTTTTTCTTTAGACTTATAGAAGGACCTTTTTATGGATTCACTTACCTGACTAGATTGTAAATTTTCAACTGAAGAGTTATGTTTTTATATTAGGTTCTCCAGTATTTCATGTATCTACTCTCCAGGTGTTTATTTTAGTGCTCAGAGATAGGTATCTTTTTGATCTATTGGAATGTAACTAAGATTTTCCCATGTTACTCTGTAGTTTATTATTTTGATGAAATATGAATGACATTTCCAGATTTAACATGAAAAACACTTTACAGTAGGAAGGAAAAATAAACTAAATTGGATGCAGTAAACATAAATACATAAATACATATGAAAAACTTCTATAACACTGATTCATTTCATATTCAATTCTACAAAATGCTGAAGGTTATTATTTTTAAAGGGAATAGATTTTATAATACCTGTACAAAAGCAGTTTGTTTTGATCTAAAATGTATGGCATTATATTGATTTTATATACTTAGTGTCATTTTTTGTATGACTAAAGATATATATTTTCCTTTTTCTCTATAATCTTATTTTCACCTCTTACCTAACTCAGAAAATTTGTCCATACCTTACCAAAGAAGTATTATTGTCACCAGGCAATAATACCTGTCTCAAAAAACAAAAAAATGGTCTGGGATATAGCTCTGTGGTATAAGCACCTATCTGGCAAGTGCAAGGTCCTGAGTTTGATTCCCAGTACAAAAAAAAATTGCATTGATGTATTAATGTTCCTAGAGCATTATTAAGTAGAACTTTATTAATTCTCTAAATAATATTATGAGATAAATAATTAAAGAAACAATATAGTGCAAGTTAGTTTTTCTTTTTTGGCACTGGAGATCGAACTCAAGGCCTCACACTCAAATTAGCTTTATATATTCATTTTGTGCTATCTGACAAACATTGTTAAAAAGGTTTATTGTTTTTATACAATTAAAAGGAAATAATTTTTATTGTTTATCTAAATATACTCTTCAGTAAAATTTCCTCTAGCTTATTTATAACCAGTGATCAAAGATGTGCATACTATGTATAAGTAAATATGTATTTTGTCATGTAAGAGGTGCAGTGAAGGATTAGAAATAAGATAAAATATATAAATTTATAATTTTAAAAATATTTTTGATATCGTCAATAGAGTGACCATAAATAACTTAAAAACTGCTAGTAGCTTTACAAAAGAGAACACAAGGATTTATGTCTCCCATTAACATATATAAATCGATTTGCTTTTGCGGACTATTTGACTATAGCAAAATAGAACTATGGTGGTAAAAAACTTAAGTATTAAGTATGAAAACAAAGAGTTCAAAACATTAGTCTTCCATATATTTAAAACATTGGAAAAAAACCTTTAGAATACTCCATTATACATCATTATTATCTAAACCAAGATTGCAGCAAAACAACATCATGGAAAAAAATTAATACTTCACTGAATACATAATTAGTGAAAAACCATCTTTTCCATTTTTGTTTTCTACATTTGGGCAAAAAATAAATATTTGTTTTGCCATAAGAAATGATATATTCTCTTAAATACTACAATAATTATTGGAAAAAAATAAAAAGAAATACTCAGATATTCCCAAATACTATAAAAGGCACTGTAGCAATTCCTGTAATGTAAACACAAATTTGTTATCACTGCACTGCATATCAAGGAGAAATCTAGATATAACTAATACATATATCAAAGCTGTATTGGTTTTGAAATTCCTAACACTTTGGGGCAAGACATGAGAGCTAGAAGGAAAAATATAACAAAAAATATGATAAAAATGTTAATATAAAAGGAATACTATATATTGGTAGAAGGAGAGGGTGAGAGAGACAGAGAAAGATGTTTGTTAGGAATTGGAGATTAATTTCATCTTTCAGCTTTGAGGAATTAATTTTATCATATCTTTCAACCTTGTCTGTCTTGACTACTTGATTTGTGTCTCATGTACTCTGCCTCCACATTTTCATCAACACAATAATTTTTGCTTTCCATTGTTTCTCACAGTTCCAGTCAGCCTTAGACTTTACAGTGGGAAACTGATTTTTTTCTAAGATAAATCACAGGAATTTCAAAGATTAAAGATCCTGACAGTTCATCAACCACAACTTTTATTAAGGCCTTAATTGTGCTTGAGAGCATTTTTGAGTCAGTTTCTGTTGTTCTCAGTGTGCTTTGCAACTTTCAATAAACTCTTACAGACTCATTTATTGAAAACTGTACTTGACTATTTTGGATTTCATGTAAGAAGAGTCTATAGGAGGGTTTATTGCTGTACTCCTTCCAACCTTCAATCCATGCTGCTGTTATAATAATATTTCTAAGGTTTAAATCACTTTATTCATTAGTTTCAGTTTTCATTGTCTTCTAATATTAATCGGGATCACCCCCATACCTGAATATGAACTTTCCACCACACTTTATTATTTTCCTTTTCCTAAATAGCCCTGGTGAAGCCACTTGTTAGTACTGTGTTCAGTTTTCATGGAGCCCATTTTTCACCCAGCTACTTTCTGCTTTTGATTCCTCACAACTGTGGCATTATTTTCTTCAAAATATTTTCCTTACTACCCTTTTACTCTCAGGGTTTGTTATCCTTCTTTTGTGTTAATTCTTTTGCATAAATGTTTTGTGATTGCTTGTTTTACTTTTGTATCGCTTTTGCCAAGGCTACTGCAATAAAAAGATCTGAAAATTCAGTAGCATTTTTTTCATTATATCTCAGCTGCAGCAACTGTAAGACAAAGTTGGTCTGCTTTGTGTGTTTTTTTTCCAAGAGTAATCCATTTCTGGGATTCTCTCTGTCTCTGTCTCTGTCTCTGTCTCTCCCTCCCTCTCCCTCCCTCTTCCCCTACTTCTCTCTTCCATCTCTCCATCCTTTTCTCTCTTGCAGCAGAGAAGAAAACTATACAAACTATGTAGTGGTTCTTACAACTTCCGCTCTGGTGTTGCACACATTCTGTTGAAGAAAGCAAGTTAAGGAATCAAGTCCGAAGTCAATGGTGTGAAAAAGATTCCTACAAGAATTGTTGTAAGTCCTTTGGCATAGGGTCATATGTAGCACCTTTTTAGGAGGAAGAAAGTAATTGTAAATAATACAACCTGCTAAGTTGTATATCATTCATAGTAGAGCATACAACTTGAATAAAAGTTTTGTGACTTTCATCATATTATTCAAATTTCCATTACTATAATAAACACCTGAAATAATCAACTTATAGAGACAAACGTTTTCTCTAGGATACCAGTTTTATAGGTTTCAATCTATGACTAGATGGCGCTGTTACTGTAGGTGAATTTATACATCACATCATGGTGACAGAATACAGTGGATAAAACTGCTCACTAAATGGAGAAGTGAAAGAAAGCCCTGATTCAGTCTCTAATACCAGAAAGAGAAGAAAAGAAGAAAGAAGAAGGGAGGGAAGTGGTGAAGGAGGGGAGGGGAGGGAGAGAGGAAGAGGAGGAGAAAGGGAAGAGAAGGAGAAAGGAGCAGGAGGGAAAGAGAAGGGAAGGAAAGAAAATGCAGGGGAAGGAGAAGAAGAGAAGAGAAGAGATAGAGAAGAGAGAGGAGAGAGGAGACCAAAATTCTGCAATCCTCTTCAAACCCATGTTGACATTGACCTAGGAATGTCACTAGGCCTCACCTCCAAAAGGTTCTACTACCTCTTACTATTTCCTTCTTGGGGACCAAGAATCCAAAATGCAGGCCTTGGGGAATATTTAAGATCCAGATTAGAGCAATTATCAAGGTTATGTTCTTGAACAAAAGAGTAGCTCTATAAAAATTTTTAAAATTGAAATAGGAAAAAGAGAAAGAAAACTACAGTATTTAAATAGTTTTTGTACCAGATACTGTCATGCTTTATCACTTCCACTTCTATACAAATGAGATTCCTAGGTAAAATAAGTTGTATATGACACGTAGTTAAGAAGCAGTGGATCTAAGATTTTAACCTGTCTTTCCAACTCTGAAACTGATTTCCACCTTACCATTCTGTCATGCAGAAATATATATTCTGCAACATTTTTTAAGATATTTCTTAATATTAAAATAAGGAGAGAAGGCAGTATTAAGAATGGTGATGCTGTTTCTGTAACAAATCTTCCATTTGATCTATTATCTTACATCCTACCATTTTTTTATTTCAGACATTTGTTATGTCCCATTTTCATTTCCATAATCACCTCATAATCATTCTTTTTCTCTTTCTAGGTTCCATTTTACACTTAAGTAATGTTCCTAAAGCATATCATTTATCATGTCATTTGTTTGCTCCAAATGTTTCAAAGTTTCTAATTACTTACAGTATAAAATTTTAAGCTACATGGTTTCAATAATCTTCATCAAATATATGTTCAGCGCTATTTATATTGTTAGGATTCTTTCTTCACTTTTGCAAATATATACTTTGCTTTCTCTGATTACTTTTACGGGGGTAACTTTTTTGGTCTTCTTTTATTAAAATGTCTTGCAACTTGAAAACAAATTTTTATTCTATAAATATTGTTCACTTTCCTCCTGAAGCTAGTGTATTCCTTTTCTATTTCCGTGGTGCTTTATAGCTCAAAATGATTGACATTATTGAGGCAGTTATGCTGTGTCAGGGTTGATGCCAAAATGACAACTGCCTTTAGGCCTGTGAAGGGCTATCTGCTAGAAAAAAATGTGCTTACTCTTTTCAGGGCAGAAGGGGGACAAACATGGATATGTTATGGGGTTGTTAGGTTCAATAATGTCAATAACCGCCTTAAGATAGTAAATTACTTCTCCAAATTTAACATTTAAGAAATATCCAGATGCTCTCTGACTGTGAAGACTATAATGTGAACATCATAGGAGCTTCAAGGACATTTGTCTTGTTGACATTGTCTCTCACACTGTTTGTTAGATGGTTTCATTGTGCAAAAGGTATGTGGACACACATATCCCAAGTACCAGGTTGATGTGAGTGTACAGTATATTTTACTGGGAGAAAAGCTTGCAAACAAAGAAGTAGGAGACTACATGTCACCCATCCCCAATATTTTACAGTATTGGGATATTTACAATATCCCCTACCTAAAGTAGGTAGGTTCATACCAGGCACAGTTAGGTTGTGTGCACCATTGCAAGGAAAGAATATCAGCAGTAGAGTATAGCTATTCAAGCATAAGTATCCTTCCAAAGGAATTGACCTTCTAAAATAGAAGGAAACTCTAGATTTTAGCCTCTCATACTAATCATTTCTTCTTTTGATCTAAGATTTTCTAGATCAACATTTGGCTAAGTTATCAAAAGGATTAAGGAAATCGTACCTGGATATTAAAGTCTACTTCTCTTTATGTTTGCGATGCTTTTGAACAAAAATAAGTGGGACTCGGCTGTAAAAAGGGAAAGCAAATGATACCAATCATTTTTATACTTTTATCTGACACCACAAAAAGAGAGTAGAAAATGGAAAAAAAAATCCTTCTGATTTCTTTGTCCAGTTAGAAATGGTTAGTTAATGTGATCAGTGAGGTAACACTTCAATTTTATTAGTTGTAAATATAAACCAATGACTCTACCTGACTATAGGAAAGAGAGAGGGGGGAAAAATTGCAAAATGGCCAGTAGCACAACAAATAAAATGCCTTGAGAATTAGTCCAGTAGAATATACAGACTGAATCAGATCCCAAGAAATAGAAGGACAAACAAGAAAACACTGGGGACAGAAATGGCCTGGTCAGTACTAGCAAATACTACAGGAGCAATGAACCCCCCAAAATAGTGTTATGTAATAGAAACTGGACACATAAAGTTGCATATTGTATGATTCTGGTTATATGAAATGACTGTTACATGTAAATCTATAGAAATAGAAAACTTGCTGGCAGCTGTCAAGGGCTATGGAGAAAAGAGATGTTCTTGTAATATGATGAAAGTATCTTGGGGGTAGATATATGTGATGGTTGCACAACACTGTCTATATGCTAATGAGTGTACTGCTTGGAATGGCTAATGGTTAAATTTATGTTCACCATTATAAATTTACATCAACTTTAAAAATTTAAAAGACAGGTTGAGACTACTCTTGAATGGATATAATTGCAACTACTCCTTTTTTTGGTTTACTTGTCCAAAATCACAAGATTTCCGTTTGGCCAAAGGTATCGTATGGGGTAATGAAAAAATGTTTACCTTTGATTTCTTAATGGAAGGATTTCATGGATCCAGGATTTCATGGACCACCAAGATTATGGAGACACTCAGACAGATGTAATTTCCAAAAGTAATAACAATAATATTAGAAGTGGAAAGTGGATGTTAGGTATCTGAAAACACCCCTAAAATATCTGACAGGAGGCAAAAACCAAATCACTGAAAGGAAGACTGGTAGCATGTATTTATGAAGGAAACAAAACCCCTTAGACATATTTACTATTATTTTTAGAGTCTAATTAACCCTTTCTTAACACTATGTGATTTGTGTGTGTGCACGACAAATATTTTAGAACATTTTTATAGTTAAAATGAAGTTCTTATCCTTTTGAAAATTTCATTGATCATTATCATAGATCATCTATTATGCAGAGGATACATAGAGCAGGAATGCAGCCTTTTGCATTGTATTACTTATTTTGAAAACAATATGGAAAAGAGGGATGACAATCCTCTAATTTTCATTAAGTATAGTTTTTTTAGAAATACTTGTGTGGTTGTTTTAATTGAAATTTTAAGTATTTAAGTGGGGTTGCTTCAGGTATTTGGTCAATTTGAAGGGAAAATAGTGAGAAAAAATGATAAATTTATATATGATATGTGGACACAATGGGTATAAAGAATTCAGCTATAGTATGTGTACAGTGTTCAATAATGCTTGTTCTCTGTGGCAGCTGAAACGTTTACACCAAAGAAGTCACTTAAATGTTGTACACAATTTAATATGATCACATCAGCATGCCAGGTTTATGTATATCAAGGAAGCAGTTTGGTTTGTCGGTATTTATTGAGCTAGGAGTTTACTGAAGCCTAGATGACCTATGCACTATTCTTGATATTATGGAATCACACCAGGGTAAGTAAATATTCATCCAGGTAAGGCAAGAATTAATTCTAACTATCTAATACACAATGTAGCTTTCTTTTCTTACTGGCACACAGGTCAGAAAAAGTACAGATCTGGGTATGGATATAACAGAATAAAAATATCACTGGATATTAATTTCTAAGTTCTGAATTGGACTATCAAGTGCTACTGAATAACTCTGCAAATGGAAGCAGATCATTTACTTTCTCATAACTCCATGTCAGAATGAAATATTGTAGGTAACATTCAAGTATTATTTGCTATGATGTGTTACATTTTAGTTCTAAAACATCCCTTGAATGTCTCATGTTGGGGCTTATGGAAGGAAACTAGATAGTGAGAATGCTATAGTCATCGGTGTATTTATCTACTGATGAACACATAGCTGAATGTGGTGTTAAGACTTTGAGCATAGTTGGACATCAGTCACAGAGGGGTATGACCTGCAAGAGTGTGTTATAGTCCCAGGCACCTTTCTCCTTTCTCTGTTTCCTGACTGCCATGGGTTCAGCATCTGTTTTCATCCATGTCTTTCCACCATGATGCTTATGCCTTGGAGCCAGCTGACAATGGACTGAACCTACTAAAACCTGGAGCAAAATAAACCTCCTAGTCTTTAAGTTTTAGATGTCACATATTATGCACCATCAAGAGGAAAGTGAGTAGAACTTATGCCCTTTCTTTCTCTCTCTCTCTCTCTCTCTCTCTTTCTTTCTTTTGTTTTCTTGAATTTTCTTCAAGAAACAGCGATAAGTTCTTAAAATACTGCTCATGGCTTTAATGCTACTTGAGATTAAGTGGGTGAATATGAGTACTTTTATGTCATGAAATACTAATCTCTTACTTTGAACATTTCTGTCTTTCTCTTGATAAAAGCATGCATTTGTAACTATTATGGAACAATAAAATCCTACTAGTAGTATGTTTTGGCCATGTCTGATTCTGATAAGATTATCTAACTACTTAGACTCTCTAATCAAATAAATTCCCTTTGTTATTATTATATTTTCACCTCTATAAGTGAAAAGTTTTCAAAAAAAATCATGACAAAGTTATTTTCCATGACATAGTTCCCAGTATTAAAATAAACATTAAGAAGTAAACCTATCATGAGATGTATATGTGACAGAGTACAACAGTGCACAATAACTAGAAACATTACTTTTAAATAAAAACAAACTAAAAATAAAAACAAATAAAAACAAACTGCATGGAATGGTGAGTAATGTGGCAGAAATTGACAATTAGATGGGAAATCTAGAGGAACTGGGCTGAAGGTGAGAAATGGGAGGACAACAGTATCAGTATCCAATCTCAATTGGTTGTATTCAGATTCTATTTTAGGTTATGTCAAATGAAACTTTTACCCATGTGGCTATTGGGAGAAAACATTTAATTAGTGAATGGAAAGCAAGAAATAGCAAAGTGACAAGGGAAGCACCTAAGAATAAAGTCATCATTATTTCTTTTGAAGTGTATACTAGTGAAGGTTTTTTTTTTATTGTCATTTATTAATTCTTTACAATATTACTGTGGGAAAGATAACAAGAAATAGCTTCTCTTTCTCTTTCTTGTGTGATAAACAAAAGAAAATTTGTTTGTAGTTGAGTAAAATGGTCTTGACTAAAAAGCTCACATCTGTGCTGAAAAATATTTACTAAATGAATTGCCTGTTTAGAAAATTACTATTGAATTTACTAAGTTTTATTTTTGTAAGACAACTTTAAACCAATATGATTACATTCTAAGTCTAATAGACATAGAAGGCAAAGTGATCTTTCTACACAATATATTTCTTACTTTTCTCTCCTTTTTGAGACAAAAAGATCTGACACCCAAAGTTAAAGAGGAAAGGGTTTATATAGCTCAAAGTTTGTGGAGGTTTCAAGCAACAATTGTCTTGCTCCGAGGCATGGTGGCATGGCAGACAGCCATTGCAGTAGAGAGATAGTTTAGGGAGGCCAGAAGTTAGGAAAATCAAGCAAGAAAGGCACCTTAAAGGTCTGTTTATGCCCCCTTTATCTTATATAAGCTACTAAGTGCATGTGATACTCACACCCTTAATCCTCATGTCCTTGAGCCTAGCGTCACACACGCTAGATCTAGCTACAGCTGAAAAAACTCTACCTTTGATCCCATGAGACTTTGTGGCAACATCTAAAAACAAGTCATAACATCCTGCCTCTGGTCTTGACAAAGACCAAGGCACATCCTTTTATGCAAAAGGAATATACTGCATCTTTAAGAGTTGCCAAATTCCTAACAGTTTCAGCATTTCTGAAAATCGAAGTTCATAGTCTCCTCCAAGATTTAAGGTAAACTCTTAGCTACAAGCCCCTGTACAAATGAAAAGAAAGTTAAATACTTCCAACACACAATGGCACAAGATAGACATTTCAATTCCAAAGGTTACACAGGGGGAAAACAAGAGATGGGAACAAAGCAAGACCAAAATCCAATTGGGGAAATATTAAATCCCACAGTTCTACTTCCAGCATCTCTGGTGATCTGTGCAGGTTGTGAACTACAACAACTTGAGTGGCTAAGTGTCTTTGGCACTTCTGATGGTTGTGACTCCCATGTCTTGTCTCTGGGGCTGGTTCTGCTCCCTCCATGCAGTTTTCCTCAGATAACCCACATTCCTGGATTTTCCAAACTTCTGGGTCTTCAAACTTCTGGGTCTCCACCATACCTTTGGCTTCACACTCACAGCTTCACACACTTCCCTGCCAAGGACACAATGCTTGGCCTTCCAGGGAATCTTCTGGAATATGTGTGAAAGCCTTACTGACCCAACTGTTCCATTCTGCATATAACTAAAACCATCATCATGTGGAGAAGGACAAGGTCTACCATAGCTGAAGCAAAAGCCAGGCTTCCTTTTCTCGTAGTTGTAGGGATTGAGTGCCTGGATCACTGAGTGCTTTGAACTCAATTCCAAGGAACAAAATTTGTAGGTCAGCACTATTCTGGAACATGGTGCTTTATTTTCCAACTAACCTTTCACTTTTGCAATTTTGAGGCTGCAAAAACTGGAGTCATGTTGACCTTGTGATGCCTTCAGGTCATCTTTTCTATTCTCTTGTTCCTTCTCAGCAAGCAAGATCTCTATTGTATTTTTGCAGTCTACAGCTTTACTGGAGATTCCTTTCTGGCCAAACTCACAACATTTGAAAAGATTCTGTTGGCCTCTCTGCTCTTTATTCAACATAAATCTGACTAAAGTTCCCAAAAGTAGCCATGGCACCAAGTCAACACTTAACTGCCTTGAAATTTTTTCTGCCAGATTAATTAGTCCTCCACCCTCAATCTCAGTCTCAGGCAAAGTTTCTGAACATAAGCAAAATGCAAGCAAACTCTCCATCAAAGCATAGCACACATTATCTGAAGTCCAACAACCAATGAAATCTTTCTTCCCAGCAGAAACCTCCCAAACATGGTCTTTACCAGCAAGATTTCTATCAAGCTTCTGGTCTTCTGTGCTCTGACCTGAATGTCCTATCAAGTACTGCATAATACATTTCAGATCTACTTTTTCAACCAGCATATCCAAACATTCCCAAACTCTTCCCACAAGCCAGCTCCAAATGCTCTTAAACCACATGGTCAGGTCACAGCCATGGTTTTGCTTCTCTGGTACCAAATTCTGTCTTCTTCTGATACCTGTAGGCTATCTTTTGTCATTGAGTAAAATAATCTTGGCTAAAAAGCCCACATCTGTGCCAAAAAGTGTTTCCTAAATGATTTTACCTTTTAGTAAATTTCTATAGAATTTACTAAGACTTTATTTTTACAAGACAGCTTTACGCAAAGATTATTACATTCTAAGACCAATAGTAGGCAAACACATAGAATGCAAAGTGATTTTTCTATACCATATAGTTAGCATTTTCTTGCCCTAAAGTTTTCCTCCAAAATACTCTCACATTTTCTGAAATTTTCCTATTATTCTTTGGAATGATCACTGTTCATTGTCCACAAGAGAAAATTATAGCTGGATCACACTATACTTTAATTGTAGCTATCAGCAATACTTCTTTACTGCTGCAACAAATTTCCCAACACCCACAACATCGTGGAGGGAAGATATATTTTAGCTAACAGTTTGTAGAGATTTCAATCTGTAGTCAGCTGGCTGCAAAAATCAATGGCATAGCAGAGGAGAAACAGTTCATGGAAGAGCAGATAGAAAAAGCACCAAACTTTCCTTCTGCTTTCCCTTTTATTCCACCCTGGCTACAAGCCTATTGGTTGGTGTGACTTGTAGCCAGGTTCCCATTTTCCATACCCAGAACTGTGCTAAACCAATCAGTGGACTAATTTAGTTATCACCCATTTAATCCAGTATCACATAACATAGACATAGTGATCGTCCAAATGCATGTATGTATCACTATGTAGTTGTAGTGATCTTCCTATGTATGCATGAGGTTTGCAAGACTGTGCTGATGGTGGGAGTATCTAGATACAAACAATAACATACTTTTTTAAACAGTAAGTTTTTCAGAGTAATTTCTAGTTATCTAGGGAAAAAAACAGGAAAAATTGTTATCAGTGAAGTAGGAAAGTGAATCAAGAATAATTTAATGTAAGAGTTATTGAATGAAACTTCTTAGTGATGTTTTGTGAGTATAAAAATCCTTAGTGAAGGAGACTATTTAAGAAGATGAATAATTGAATTAGTCAATTAGCACAGTATTAATTGACCCATAAGTTTATGAGAGATTGTTCTCGATGTTGGGTATAGAGTAGTTAATATAGACAAAAATTCCTGTAATTGTGGTGCCGAAATTCTAATTGGAGAAACAGTAAGCCGTGATTAATGAGCAAGATATATGGTATGTAAAATATTGATATGCACTAAGTAAAATAAAGAAAGTTATATTAAATATGTGTGTGGGCATTTCCCAGAGAGGAAGATTATTCATGGTGAAGGTTAAAAAAAGCAAGAAACTCTTGGGAAAAGCTCCTTCAAGCTGAAGAAACAGCCAAAATCATTGCATAATATCATGAGGGTAAATGGAAAGAGAAATTTTGAAACGAATGAAGTAATGCCACCTCTTCATGTGAGCATAGAGGGAAGAGCACTTACATTATCTCAATGCTTATTTTGCTTCCCAGGCTTTTGGTGCTTTAATGCTATTTCCTACAAACAGTTGTCTAGAAATTCATCTTTTCAAAGCCCACACTCGTCTCCCTTTATTTGTCACTTGATTGTTAACTTTCCTATCTCTGGATATAGTTTCATCTGTCACCTTTTGTGATCTTAGTACTCATTCCCAATATCCTTGAATTTCAGTTCTAGTGCTTTGTTGGATGACTACCAACCTACAATCATTTCCATTATTATGGACTTGGGGTAGGCTTTCATCTGTCATCTAAATGATGGCAGTGTCATCTGATCAGCTCCAACCAACATGCTCCTGCAGCAGTGCGTCACTTCTGCCATGTGGCACCACTGTGTTCTGTGTGCAGCTCCACCGCAGCACATATGTTGAGTGGAGAAGCATGATCACCTTGTTGCTACATGGTGCTGCTCTGATCTTGACCCCTGCAGGCTGAGGAGTACACAGTTCTAGGGCACCACTGCTATCGTTTGTCTGAGATCTTAGCTTTATTTTGTAAAGTAAGAAAAATCTCAGTTCAGAACTTTCTATTCTTGTATTTGTCAGCATTTCTATTGTGCTAAATGATTTCACGAGTTTTGGGTTAAGTCCAGTTCTCAACCTAACGTATATCTGGATATGAACTGCTTGGAAGATTTCTTAGTTATTTTCATGTTACTGAGACAAAAATACCTGACAATGTTAAAGGAAGAAGGGTTAAAATTAAAGGAAATTTATTGCAGCTCACATTTTGTAGCGGTTTCAGTTCATAGTTGACTGGATCCAAAACATGGTGGCCTGGTAGAAGAGCATCGAACATGAGAAAGAGTTCATAGAAGGCAGAAGGCAGCAAAGCAGCAAATTAGTGGAGCCGCAAAAGCACCCTTTTCCTGTCCCTTACATGCCATCTAGGCTATACATCGTAAGGGCAGATAGCACTCACAACCAGGCATGGCCTTTCTGTTATCCACACTCAGAACTATGTCAAACCAATCAGTGGACTAATTTAATATTCACACATGCTTAATCCCAGTATCACATACTCTAGATCCAAGCACTTCTAAAAATACCCATCTGTGAAAACATGAGACTTTGGGGGAGTACCTAGACACAAAATGATAATTTTTCCTTTAAAAACTCTGTTGAAGTAATTTTTCCCCTAAATAAAGATCATTTGTCCACTTTTCTAAAAAAGGCTACATTTACAGACTAGATAGTGATTTGTCTTCTAATAGACAGCCTAGGTAGGACTTTTTGCAGGATACAGAAGTATTTTTCTTGAAAAAACTCTCAGCTGAGAAAACAAGAGATCCACTTTTTCTGACTTGCTAATCTATAAATTTCATATCTGGTGAAATACTCAGAGCCACAAAAGAGAAACTAAGTGTTTTGGTTTGATACTTACAATCAATTCAAAATGTTCACTTTTTTGGGATATTTTGATTTGGGGGAATAGCTGGAAGTTGCACGGTGCTGCATCTGTTGAATAAGGTGGATAAGGACACACCATGCTGGTTTTACAAGCCTGCCTTTCCGTGTGATGGCTCTCAGCATCAGCATCACTGTATATTTGACCATACATCATAAAGAGACAAAAGAGGACTTCCAGAACTGCTTCACAAGATGGCAAGAATGATGGAATAAGTGTGTTCGTAGCAAGGGACGGTGTTTTGAGGACGATTAATGGCAATGTATCTTTTTAGTGTAATAATGCTTTTTAAGACAAACAATTACCATGTATTTCAATCATACTTTGTATCCTTTCTATCACAGAGTCCATATCACAGAGTACAGTGAAACTTTGCTCCTTTGCCCTGTCCCCATTTGGGACTCTAGGTCCCAAACTTCTTATAATTTTCCTGTACCATTTTGGCTAGGAATCAGCCATAACAAAGTAATTTTTAAGCCAAAGTTTGACATTTTATTTTTCCCATTCACTCATACCCTTTCCTGAGTATTATAGGTCCCAGGGTAGCTAAGAGTCTGATTGGCATGTTGCCAAGACTAGGCAGTGCGATATGTTTCTGTGGGGACCAATAGGCTGGTACTCAGTTTAGTGTTTATAGCAACAGTGTGAGCTACACTGAACCTGCCAGCAGTACTGGCACATAGTAGAAGCCAAAAGTATACTTTGTGATATTCTTGCTCAGATTTCATTGCCAGAGGACCACATAACACCAGAAACCAAGCGATTATGGAACATCACTAGGAGCCTGGAAATGTAGAGGACCCCTGCAAAGGAACCTCCCACCCCTGCCACCTTTATCCCTCACTGAGACTCCATACTGAGTAGAGTCTGGAGGTGCTGTAGAGGGTGCGAAATCTGAGAGACTGGAAATAGTTTCTTGGAATTACTGAATGTGACCAAAATATTTTATTTTGGTTTTCCTACGAGACTCCCTTCTTTTCATTGTGGCCATGCATTTTTCTTTTCTAGGTATGTAAATTTCTCATGTCTCATTCTTTTCTTAAAAAGACCCCAGTCCTGTTGGAGTATGGCCTCATTTCTGTGACTTCTTTAAATCCTAATTGTATCTAAATATAATCATTTTAAGGGATAGGCCTTCAGAATATCCATTACTGTGAGAACACAATTTAGTCAAGAACAGTCTCAATTGTGGTATTAGTTATCTTTCTAAGATAAGAATCTCATCATTGCAGCCATGTTGACATGGTGACTGATACCCAGTAGGTATTTAATAAATGATGAATAGACACAAAGGAAAGTAATATGTATACAGTACAGCATAACATGGCAATTAAAGGCACACATTTTGAGCCTTTCATTTGATTTCTTGCCATACCTGTTATAGAAGCCCAGTTTCTCTATTTGTAGGGCAACATAATAACGATGCTTCTATTTTTGAATTGCTAAAAGCCTGGAGTATCTCATAAATTATTAGTGCTCAAAATGTTACTTATGATCAGTATTTAACTGTGCTTCATTTCATCAACCTACTTTCATTAGCACATCAGCCAAAATCAACAGCTTTCTGGTCTGATAAGCAGGATCAGAGTATCCTGGGCAGGCATTCTCTAGGGATTGTTTCTGTGTGCTGGGGGACCATATTTTGGTCCTCATGATAGTCATATTTTTAGTGTTTTTAAGCAAACTTAGGCTGATTTAATTTTAGAATTGACCCACTTACATATTTTTCTTACTTTAGACTACGGGAGCTGAACAGCGAAGTTGGACAATTTACAAACTTTATTATGGCTTATATGGGGCAAGCCGTTCTCAAAATAGGGCCAAGAGGCCTGAGATTCTGAGTGAGCATTTGCTTGATAGATGCAAAATATCAATGAAATTCTTAAGCCTTGTTTTCCTGATAGAAGTTAAACAGTTTCGAGGGAGAAGACTAGAGAGCATGCTCTATTCTGGTTGGGGAATCATAACAAAAAAGAAACAAAAAACAAAAACAAACAGGAAAATCTCCCTCAAATCTAGAATATAAGAGTTAAATGAAAAGAAATCAGAGAAAGCTTTAGTTATTACATTCTATATTCACTTGCTAGTTTTAGGTTATAAAATTAGAATTCATTTGAAAGACTTATGAACTGTTCAGGTGTTTAGGTATAGAACTCATTGTTAAGCTCAAAATAGTATTTTTGAAAACTCTGATTATCTCCTTCATAAATTTTTCAAAAAATCCTTTGAAATACAATAATCCTTTCCTCTAAACTCTTTAACACTTTTCTGTATCCTTCACATATCTCTTTTATTACTCAGTAAACTGTGATTTCTTTTTTGCCTCTACCATCTTCCTCTCCACCCTGCTGCATTCTATGAAGTCAAAAGTTGTCTAATCTTTGTATCACTTGGTGTTTTGTGTACTGAGTCTCCCACATAGTAGTTGCTGAATAAAAGATTAATTAAACCCATTGAACAGATCATTGATATAGATCTCACCTTGCTTTTATGCAAGATTCCATTATAACAGTTTTCCTGCTTAGATGGACTCTAAGGTGTTTTTCTCAAAACGCTCCAGGTAGTCTATGTCAGTTATGCAAATCAAAACTTCCCATTTTAGCAGCTATATTTCATCCAGAGAACTAACCTTCAATATTGATATTCATATAGGCCTTTCTTGTTAAGGATAAATGACATGAGATGTTTTCAAATCAAGCCAAGCTACCAATGGCACCTACAGCTCATATAAGTTGCCTTTTAAAATCATGATTCTGAATCTTTGGATTCAACCAACCACAGGTTGAAAACATTTTGGAAGTAAGTTGTTTCTGTATAAAACACATACAGGTCTTTTGCTTCATCATTATTCCCAAAGCAATAAGATATAAGCTCTATTTATATGACATTTCCACAGTATTAATTTAGAGATGACTTACAGAATAGAAGAGGATACAGATATATAGATATATGATGTGCAACTACTATACCATTTTATATAAGGAACTTGAGCAGCCACACATTTTTGTAGCAATAAGGGCTCAGAGACCATACCTCAGTTTATTGAGTGGCAGTTGTGTTCATAACAAGGTAGAAATACTATCTTGATGTAGGAGATGCAGTCAAGCTTACTTTGGTTTTAATAAAACTTTGCTGCTGTTTTCTTGCCATTGTGTGTTATGTTTAATTCTTTGTGCATTGCACAAAACCTGGAAACATATCCCTTGACTCCCATAACCCATGGTAAATCTTTATTGAAAGACAAAATCATACAATAAAAATTTACTTCTTTGTAATCATTATCCCACATCTTTTATTATCCTCAGAAACATACCTATAAAAACAACTAAAATTATATCAATCTTGTATCTCAATCTTGTATTTTAATAACTGCCAAAAAATTACATTACTTATAACATGAAACATTTTGAGAGTTTCAATTTATACTAGCTGCAAAGCTCTATTTCCTTGTTGTGTATGATTCTTGCATAGTTTTTTTGAGGGGAGTAGATGAATTAAATATGGATAAAAGAGAAAAACACTAAAGGACTCTAGAACACCAATGAACAACTTTGCCTTGCCTGGAGTCTCACCTTGCTATTAGTTCCTATTCTATTTTCAGTTCAGTCTTTGTCCTTTGGACATATTTAGGACTCCATGTGAAGATCCTCAGGGGCTCCATACATGGAGCATGCCTCCCACATGCTGGGCCCATATAACCCTCTATAATTATCTCTCCTTTGTAATGGGTGAAACCAAAATGCAGAAAGGTTAAGCCATTTGTGAAAAACCACATATAAGTAAGCATTCTTTGAGATGGAGATAGAAACCTCTAATCAAGAAGAGGTTATAATGTCAGGATTCCAAATCTGAAATAGATGGTCCGAAATGGCAGATTCTTAAGAGAGAATAATTAAAGGAATTGATGCCTCATTGTCTTTAATGGTATTCCTTGCTGTTCCATCAAACCATTGAATAGATAAAAGGTGAACAATAAATTTCAAGCTGATCCTTTGTGTAGCTAGATAATTTAGACAAAAGCTCACTGGAATGGGTGTAAAGTAACTTCACCTTCTTGGCTTCCAAACTCCTCAAATTTCAGCAGAAGGTGGATGAGTGACATCTGTACATGTGAAGCAGAACAAAATGACTGCACATTCTGGTTTTCTTTCCTGCATTTGCAGTGTTAGATCACGGAGGATGTATGATATTATGATTTTAGAAATTTGAATCTTGAAGATATCGGAGACTGATATGCCACTTCTGCATTGTACACGGAGCAAATGAACTTCATTCATATTCTATGTTTAATTCATCTATGCTCAGAATACTTAATGTATAATTATATAAGATGACTAATCTTTGTTCTTTACTACAGTGATTATAATTTTCAGTGTCAAAAGATATAAAAATCACACCCCAAATAGTAAAAGGCATATTTTTAGATCCTTCTATGCTTATATGGAGAAGTTCTGGATCACAAAACTTGTGAGATACCTTTTCTACCTACCCCTGCTTTAAATTCTGTTACCTCTTGAGAAAAATAGGTCATTTCTAAATTTAAAGTCTCTGCAACCAAATGGAACTAGTAACTGTATGTATTTATCACATCACTAATGGCTCTAGTCTTGATATCTGTCTTTAATGGATAATTTTTCTCATATCTTCATATTTTATTTAACATATACTTGGAAAATTATTGTCTTCTTGTTAATATATGTATCTAACTCTTTTCTTTTTTGAAAAGTTTATGTAAAGCATAATATAAATTTATCATTTGGAACTTCTCATATCAAAAAGTTGATAAGCTTCATGTTTGAGACCCTGCATGGTGGCTGCATAATACATTAAAAACTATTTGACTGTTTTAAAAATTAAGTTTATTAGTACATTTTAGATATACACAATGATCATACTCATTATGCGGAATTTGTACTCATGCATAATATATTTTGATTTTGCTTTTTCCCCAAACTCCACTCCTTCCATCAACCCATCTTCGTCTCCCTCTTTACAAAACAAAACAAAACAAAACAAAACAAAACAAAACAAAGAGATTTTTGCAAAGGATGAATTATCTGGCTACTTTTAAGCAGTACTTTGAAAGAATAGTAAAATAGTTGCTTTAGCCTATCAAGTAGGTCATGGAGAAAGACCACCTCAAAGAGGAGATACAGGAGGAAATAATGACATAACAGCGCGGCAGTGAGGAAGGTGGTAGACAGAAGTCCCTGAAGGCAGTTTTAAGGTAAAAGAGAAACCTGTTTTCCCAAAGCTGCAGAAATCCTCTGATTGTTGCAACTACCTATCTGGTATAAAAACATGTGATACATGTGCATCATAGGCTTCTAGGGGGCCCAAGACAACTTTATAAAAAAGACAAGGTGCATTGGGCTCTGACAAGTAGGACATATTGGAGATGTACACACTGTAGAATATTTCCTGAAAGTAATTCCAAACTAATCATAGTTAATTATAATCTCACTTGCATTGTGTTTTTGATCTCTTTGATTGAATTTGGGCGCTATGATAGTTCCACAAAAAGCCACAAACTCCCCTCTTCGCCAGAAAGGAGAATTATTTTTATTAGAGTGGTTCACTTTGTTGTTTCACACAATATAGCTTCCCTCTAAAATCCACATATAACACTCGGCTTTTTCAGTGACAGGAACTCTTCTCACTGACCCACTTTTATCCTGTGACATATGCTGATCTTTGCCAGTAAATCTGTTTTCACTTCTGCTTCTGCTCAATTCTATGTTTGAGTTACCAAACATAGTTGTGACATAGCTGTTGTGACTCCCAACCATAGTAGTAATCTTTTATCAAACGAAGAATCAGCTTTGCACTTTCTCATCATAGTGAAATGTGATAATGCTCCTCATGTAATTTACATGGATTAGGAGAATAGATGCCACTTTCCTTCATGGATCTGGCTTGATTTTTACCTTTGGATTTCATGCCAGTCTTAAATGTGGGCACAGTAAAAATAATTACAAAAGAAATGTCCAGTTATTATGTTTTATTTAGGAGGCTACTTGTGGGAAAATGACATTTTAAATTCTCTTCATTATTCATTAAGTTTCTACTTTAGGAGCACAAAGGGAAAGACCATTGGATTGTGATCAACCTCACCAAGTGCTGGCTTTGCTTACACCATTGCATTAATAGCAGGAGGAGAAGAAACTTTACTTATTCCCTAAAAATCTCTTTTTATGCAGAAGGAGGAGGAGGAAAAGGAAGAGGATGAGAGGAGGAGGAAGAGGAAGAGGAATAAGAAGGAGACAAAGAAGAGAAAAGAAGAGGAGGAAGAGGAGCAGGAGGAAAAGGAGGAGGAAGAAGAAGGGGATTCAGATGCATTATAGAATCCTTTCCAGTGTAAATGTATCACAGTTGACACCATATGCTGATGAGGCTATATATTTGGGGATCTGAGTGATCCATATCATATTACTAGTGTAGCCTTTTAATAACCAATTCTTAATTCATCATATTGAAAAAACCGAAAATTAACCTGAAACTTTGAGACAGTTCCACAATCTTACTCAAGCAATAGAAGGACTCTATAATGCTGTCTCATCTTGATATGGTGATACTTATGATACTATCTTCATGAACCGTTCCTTAGACATAGCTTTCATTGTAAAAGTGAAAAGTCTTTTGCCATGACAGTGCTGTGTAGTTCAGTCTGATGTTTTTTGATTTGGACAAATGACCTAACTAGAATGTAGTAAGCGATCAACAAATTTTTTAAAAAGTAAAAGAAAGTCACAGGTTAGTAAATTTTAAGAAATTAAAAACAAAAATTATTATCATTGGAAAGTTATGTAAATTTTCTGTTATAGGCAATCTTGAGGATAAAGAAAATTTCTAGTGATGTTTCTATGTTCATAGTATGGCACACAGTAAGAATATCAATAAGTACATTAAAACAAATCTAAGGTAAATGTTTTGGGGACAAATAGTAGGGCTTCTGCTAAAACATTTACCTTCATATATGCTAAACAGATTGCAATTCAACATATATGTTCAGTCAAAATATAGAAAATCCATGCCATATTTAATTACAAAATTAAAAAGGGCCTTGAAGATCTTCTGATTATTTTATAATGAACTTTTGTTATTTGGAAATAACAAAATAATAAATAATTTGTGATTTGGAAATCACATTCTCCTTCTGTGGGGGCTGGAATTGGGAAAGAATTAGGTTTATACTGAATTGAAATAAGTGAACTTCAGAAGTTTAGAAAGGATAGTACCTACACTTCCCTATAATAGTTCTCTACCCTTCAGAGCTTGTCTTAGTCACCTGCCCATCACCCACCACTTAAGGGAAGAGAGACTTAATTTGTGTCAGGGAATTCATTCAGTCCATAGTCATCTGGTTGCAAAAAAGAAACATCATGACAGAAAAATATCACCGAGGAAAGCTGCTTACCTCATGATACTCCAGAAGCAGACGGAAAAGTAAGAAGACAAAGCCAAGAATAAATCCTTGTAGGCGATGTAGTGACAGCCTCCAACCAGGCCCCACCTCCGAATACCACATTCAGCTCCTGAATACTTCGATGAGTATCACACCTGTATGATCCCTGTTATGGCTTGTATCTACATGTCCCCATAAAACCTCACGTGGTCATGGGTGAGGAGTTCTGAAAGTGGCTGAAACTATGGGATGTGTACGTGGATGAAGGGTGTGATACTGACAGCAAGTGTCTGGATAAGGGAAGCCCCACCCCAGGTATGGATGGCATCCAATTAATAGGCTTGCAGCCTGGATGGAATGTAAAGGGGCAGAGAGAAGGCAGGGCTATTGCTAGTGCTGCTTGCTGCCTGCTGCCTGCCCCAACAAGCCATGGGTTGTTTCTCCTCTGTGACACTCCTCTGCTCTGATATCCTGTGTAGGGGCTTGCCAACTATGGACTGAAATCTCTACAAACTGTGAAGTGAAATAAAACTTCCCTTTTATCACCTTGGGGGTCTGGTATTTTGTCTCAGCAAATGAGAAAAGTATCTAAGACAGATTTTGATACCAGAGAGTGGGGTTGTCTTGGTTACTTTTCTCTCATTGCTGGGACAAAATACCCGACACCCAAAGTTAGGGAAGGCAAGGTTTATTTAGTTCACAGCTCATGAAAGTTTTAGTTCATATTTACCTGGCTCCAAGGCAGTGGTGTGGCTCAGGGGCAACATGGTAGCTGCAGCAGATACCAGAAGCAATGAGCAAAAGGTCAAAAAAGGGAAAAGCACCCTTATATTGTATGCCAGCTATTCGCCCTTGGGCAGGTACAGCACTCACACCACCAATCCCAGCACTAGACAATGACCAATCATAAATGCTAGACTCAGCTGCCTTTGAAAGGTCCACCTGCCATGACTGCATGAGGCTTTGTGGGGGACACCCAGACACAAATCACAACATTCCACCTCTGGTTCCCCAAAGACTCATGCATATCTGTTTATGCAAAACATTTAGTCCATCTCCAAGAGTTGCCAGTTTCAACACTGCTGAAAAGTCCAAGTCCCAAGTCTCCTCAGATCCAAGGCAACTCTTAGCTGTAACCCCCTGTACCAATAAAAACAAAGTTAACACTTCCAACATACAATGATACAAGATAAATGTTACCATTTAAAAAGGTGCAAAGTGGGGAATACAAAGGATTGGAACCAAACCACGTCCAAATTCCAGCAGGAAAAACATTAAGTCCTATTCAGCATCTCAAGCAGTCTGGTTGTAAACTCCAAAAGGCTTGAGTGACTGTACCCACGTGGCACTTCCAGTGGTTGTAGGTCCCATGGTTTCTCTCTTGGGATGGCATTGCTGCCTCCTTGCAGATTTCCTTAAGACCATCTGCAATCCTGGAATGGAGAATCCATCTTCTGGATTCTCCACTGTGTCTTTGGCTTCACACTTACCGCTTCACACACTGCCCTCTCAGGGGTACACTGCCTGGCCTCCAAGGCCTTTCCTTCCGAAATTGGGGCAGAAGCCTTTATAACCTCAGGCTTGTGCATTCTGCATGTGCTTAAAATCAGCATCACATGGATGCTGCTAAGGTTTACTGCTAGCTGCAGCACTAGCCAGGCTTTCCTTTCTCTTAGTTATAGGGGTTGAGTGCCTGTATTGCTAAACCCTCTGAACCTGATTCTGAGGAATGAATTTTCTATGTTGCTGCCATTCTGGAACCTAGTGCAGCCACCACCACTTTGGAACCTCTTGTGGCCTCCATCACCACTCTGGATCATGAAGCTCTGTGATTTTCTCCTCAATGCAAAATCTTTCAATTTTCCAGTTTTGAGGCTGCAAATCATGGGGACCCATTGCTGCTTGTTAAGCCCTAAGGCCATCTTTTATTGTTTCCTCTTCCTTCTCAACAGTAGAGATCTCAGCTGTATCTTTGCAGTTCACAGTTTTACTGGAGTTTTTTTCCTGGCCAAACTCACATTTCAAATCACCTTGATGTGCTCTTCGTTCTTGATTCACAACATAAATCTGGCTAAAAGCCTCCAACAATAGCCATGCCACTGCCTCAACATTTGACTGCCTTGAAAATACTTCTGTCAGATTAATTAGTCTGCTACCCTTCATCTCAGCCTCAGACATCTCTGGACATAAGCAAAATGCAGACAAACTTTCTGCCAATTCATAACACACATAGTCTGGAGGCTAACAACCAATGCAGGTCCTTCTTCTAGACAGAAACCTCCGGAGCCTAGTCTTTACCAGTTTTCTGGCCTTTTGAGCTCTCACCAGAATTTCCCATACAGAAGGGCTTAAGTTCTAGCACTAATCCTTTGTGCAACATTTCTGAACCTTTACAAACTCATCCCATAAGCCATTCCCACATGTTCAGGTATAGTCACAGCAATCACCCCAATACACTGGTACCAAATTCCATCTTGGTTACTTTTCTCTCATTACTACGACAAAATATTTGATGACCAAAATGAAGGAAGGAAAGGTTTATTTAGCTCAAAATTTTTGGGAGTTTCAGTCCAGACTTGGCTTGCTCTAAGGCAGGATAGTGTGGTTGAGGAGCAACATGGCAGCTGTAGCAAATACCAGAAGCAACAAGAGCAAAAGTGCAAAAAATGGAAAAGCACACCTCCTTCCCTCCCTTATAGTTTGTGCCGGCTATATACCCCTGGGCAGATGAAGCACTTACATTACCAATCCCAGTGCTAGACAGTGACCAATCACAAACACTAGACTTAGCTGCCTTTGGAAGGCCTCCCTGTCATGACTGCATGAGGCTTTCTGGGGGGACACCCAGACACAAACCATAACAGGGGTCATTGCTGTGAAATTATCTGGCCATGTAGTTTAGGAGCCTTTGGAACTGGCATTTGGGAAGAATTTGGGAAGGGTTGGAGATGTCAACAGAATCAACCTTGGAAAGTGGTAAGTTGAAATTTATGAGAGACTCTGGTCAGAGCTCAAAAAGGTGGAATGCTGATAGATATTCTGCAAGTAAAAATCAGGGTCTTCTGAGGTTACTCTTGGGAAGGACTGCATTGGCTATTGGACACCAGACCATGTGTGTTGTGCTTTGGCAGAAAATTTGTCTGAATTTGTTTATATGCAGAGACTTTGCTTGAGACTACATGTGGTGGAATAATAAATATGGCAGAAAAATTTCAAGGCAGTCTAATGTTTAGGCAGTGGCATGACTACTGTTAGGGGCTTTTAACCCAATCTATGTTAAAGATGAACTGCAGCAGGCCCAACAGAATTATTTAAAAGTTTTGAGTTTAAGTAGAAAGGAAGCTCCAGTAAAGTTGCAGACTGGAAAGATGGAACAGAGGAAAACTTTGTTGCTAGGAAGGAACAAAACAGTAGAAAAGATGGCCTCAGGACACCACAGGAATCAGCAGAACCCCAAGCTTTACAGCCTCATAGTTGAGCAGGGGTCAAAGGAGATGTCCTTTAAAATAAAAGCTTTACTGTTTTGAACACTTGTAGGTTTTGCTTATTCCAGAAATGCCTTCAAGCCATTTTTGTATATTGTCCCAAGAAAGGCAAAAAACTTGACTTTTATTTAGCACTAAATTTTTCAGCAATCACTGTCTTCATGGACCCAACTTTGCACATGGCAACATTTTCACATGTGCATTTTGCTCCTGTTTCTCACTATAGAGTTAGCTAAAATAGGGAGAAGTACCCATGTCACAGCCTAAATATTGGGCTTCTTTAAAATTTGCCCACTACTCTTTATCAGTTTTCCCTCTAAGTTTCATAAACTGGGAAAAATGAATACAAATTTTCTGCTAGGGTGTAGTACACATGGCTACTTGTCCAGTTGCCAATGGAGTCTGTTCCAAATGAAACCTTTACTGTCTACATTCCTATCAGCATCCTAGTTGTTTTTCTCTTTTTCTTTTTCTTTCTTTTTTTTTTTTGAAGACAAGGTCTTGCTTGGTAATTCAGCCTGACCTTGAACTCACTATGTAGCCCAGGCTGCCCTTGAACTCATGGCAAGCTTCCTGCCTTAGCCTCTAGAGTAAAGATTCTAGTATTCTGAGTTCCAGTCAGAATCTCTCATCAATCTCTCCTTACTCTGTTTACAACATTCTAGTTTTTCTCCAGCATCTCCAAGTCTTTCCAAACACCTTTGGTAAACTTGTTCCAAATACTTCTAAGCCACATGGTTGGGTATAGTCAAATAGCAGTGACCCTATGTCACTGGTAGCAATATCTGTCTTAATCAATTTGCTATCAATGAGGCACAATACTTGACATCTACAACCTAAAGGACAAAAGTTTACTTTGGCTCATGGTTCAGGAAATTTATTCAGTTTTAGGTCAACTGGCTCCAAGAATAAATCATACTGGGTTATCCCTCCCATTACCCACCATCAACCAAGCGCCACTTGCTAACAGCACATTCAACTACTACATTCATCAGTTTGGGGCATTTTATAGCTAAGCCAAAGAGAATTAAAGAACTTCTTTGGTGTTTTAGGATTATTTTTGTGGGGCTCAAGATAAGCAAATATTTTTCAGGCTGAGTTGGTAGGACATGGAGAATTTAAAAAATTGGTATTTATGGTATTTATTGGAATATAATACTATATTTACAACAGTTTTAAAAATTGTTTTCCTTCTTTATTTATTCAAGAGTAAACGGAACACTGTAAACCACCGTTTTTAAAGGAAATTTAAACAAGGCTGGAAGTTGTGCTGCATGCCTGTAATCCCATACCTTGGAGGCTGAGGTACGAGGATTACCATGAATTTGAGGCCAGCCTAGGCTACACAGTAATTTCAAGGCCAGTGTGAACTACACAGCAAGACACTGACTCAAAAAATAAACAAACAAAAATGAGAACAAAAAGAAACTTAAATAGAAGCTGAAAAAATTTGTTATAAAATTAATAATATCAAGTGAGTATTATGCTTTGAAAAATGTGGTATTTTATATCTTACACAAGCTTACGACTTTTGTTATACACATATCCTTATGTATATGCATGCAAGGAAAATGAGGACCTTTTAGAAAAACTAAATACTTGCTCTAGGCTACAAGCTGGTAATATGTGAGCAATAGTTTGAATAGAATTTCTTGACTTAACTGGTCTTTTCATAATAGGCTGCTCTGTACTCAGTGGATAGTTGAATTAAATTTATTGGGCAAGTGTGAGTCACACAGGGTACTATCTCTGGGATTAATGCTACCTTGTCACTAGCTGTGACAAGGTCAAGATACTTTCTCGCTCTGTCTTTTAATATGCACATCTGTAAAAAATTTGAGGTTTCAGTTTCTCATTACTCTAGAAATATGTTTTATTTTTATAGATTTTTTTTGTCTTAGAAGCATCTAAAAGATAATTACTTTTAACTTTTTTCTTTATATTTGTATGTTCTTTGTAACCACTGCTTTATGTGAAGTGATTGTTCTTGGCAGTCAGTCTCATAGATTATCTTTATTATTTTCTTCCATAAATATCAGAACTTTTACCTACACAAAGAGATGAGAGAGTTTGGAAATAGTGTATCTAAGGATCAATAAACAATTTAGTTTTTAAAAATATTATCCTATTCAATAACATTGTAACAAAGCTGAGTGCTGTAACTAATGTGAAGCTTGGATGCTGCAGCAGATGAACACACCTGACAAGAATATTATCATACATTTAAATTCATAAAATTAATTGCATACATCAAAATAGAAGAACTGCAAATTTTTTAAAAGACAGAAAAATGAAGATTCCTCTACTGCTGTTACGCCCTAGCCTAAAAAAAAAAAATAGAAAATTTAGGAAAATTGTTATCAAACGTGAAAATAAAGCAAGATGAAGGCATTTATTGGACAACTGGATTTTCAAAAACTTGAGACATATTTCACATACTGTAACATTCACCTCTTTATGGTATACATACAAATATATATATATATACCTGTACAGTAGAGTTCATTACATATTATGCCCTTCCTTAGAACCCTGACAAGGTTTGCCATTCTCTACATTTTATGGAAGTGGAACCATGCAATATGTGTTCTTTAAATGGCTGACTTCACTCACTCAGCATTATGTTGTCACGAATCATCCATCCTGTACCACTTTCTATTGCTGAATTATATTTTACAGCACAGGTATACCACATTTTGTTTGTCGACTTCTCAAGTAATACACATTTGGATTCATTCCAGTTTTTGACTATTTTTTTTTCAGTTTTTGACTATTATGACAATGCTGCTATACACATTTTTGCATGAGTTTTTATGTGAATATATGCTGTTTTTTTTTCCTTTGGGGATGTACTTAGAATGGGATTGCTAGCTCACATTGTAATGCACATCTCTTAATTTAAAAAATTGCCAAACTGTTTCCCAAAATAGTTGCACTACACTTACATTGCCACCAGGAATGCATGAGAGTTCTAATTTCTTTTACAGTTCTCCTACACTTGTTACTATTTCTGGTTTACCGCTTTCTTAATGGGTGTGAAGTGATATCTCATTGTGATTTTGATTCAGATTTCCTCAATTGCTAATGAAGTTAAACATGTCTTCATGTATCTATTGGTCATTTATACATATTTCTTGAAAAAAATGTGTATTCAAACATTTTGCCAATTTTTGAATTGAGTTATTGGGCTTTAGATTGATGACTTGGAGTCTTTACTGAATGTAAATATGAATCCTTTGTCAAATATATTATTTAAAACCATTTCTCCCTTTATCTAGGGAATATTTTTGTTTTCCTTATAATACTTTTCCTAGCATGAACATTTTGAATTTTGATGAAATCTAATTTTTTCTTTTGAAATTTGAGGTTTTTGAGTCATATCTAAGAAATTTATTATCTAATCAAAGTTGATAAGGATTTATGCCTATATTTCTCTCCTAAAATTTTATTTATTTATATTTATTTATTTATTTATTTATTTATTTTGGTACCACTAATCTGCTCTCTGAAAATTGTATAGCTTTGCTCTAACATTTATTTTTGTTTCCAATTTGAATTGGCTTTTATATATAGTGGAAGATGAGTCCAACTTAATTATTTTGGATGTAGATATTCAATTTAACCAAGATTAATTGCCATATTTGCCAGGATTGTTTGCCAAAACTGATGAAATGTTGACATTTTTAAACTGTAAAAAAAGCCTTGGAAAAGAATGCTAGTCAAAGACACCATCTTTGAACATTGTAGTAGAATACTTTGTCAGTGCAGTAACACAAGAGCAAAACTCAGAAGTTATTACTCACAAATGATGCAGCCATTAAACTTGTTTGTCAACTTGATTGACTCAGAAGCCACCTAGAGGAGTACTGAGACACACTTTTGGATGTGTCTGGATGGGCCATCGACACATGACCTTGGTAGTTATGTCTTGTCCCTGCCCCTTTCCTCTCTGTAGCTGTTCCTTTGCACGGCTTTGCTGCTGCTCTAAAGTAAGCAGCTTTGCCTTGCCGTGACCTTCCACCTTCTTATCATTATCTTGGTATCAGCCAACCATGAACTGAACCCTCTGAACCTCTGAGCCGAGTCAATTTCTCCTACTTGGAGTTGTGGGTATTAGGTAACTGGCCCCCACAATGAGAAAGCTGGATAGTACAGATGACATGATATTATATATGCAAACACAAAAGAATTAATGAATACTAAAACTAATAAATTTATGATATCTATGTACCCAAAATATACAAATCTAAAATGAAATATTTCAACTGACATTATATACATTAGCATATTAAATCAAATACTAAGAAATGAATCTAATAATCAATATGCTAAGGTCATTCATTGCTAGCGACAAAGTATTATCCACAGAAACTAAAATAAGGAAGGCTACACTTAACTGAGTGGAAAGCATGATAAATAAGAATGTTGATTTTAAAGGTCAATTTTTAAAAAATTATCTGAAAATATTTTATGACAACAATGTACTCTGAAATAATCTTAGCAATACTTTTTTTTCACAAACTAACAAATTTAAGTAGAACTGCAAAAAGTGAATAAAAAGTTGAGGTATGTATCTAGGCCTTATTTGAATTTTAAGAGTATGAAGAATTTGGGTTTTTTCCCCTCAAGTCACACCCTCAGACTGGTTACACATGGATTATAGATCTAAAAGTGAAAGATAAATTATAAAGGATTTTATGGTTTAAATCTAAAATGTCCCTTACAGCTGGGCATGGCTGCACAGGTCTGTAATGCCAGTGCTCATGAGGCTGAGGCAGGAGGATCACCCTGAGTTTGTGGTGAACCTAGGCTACATAGTAAATTTAAGGTCAGCCTGCACTACATAGTGAAATCTGTCCCAAGAAACACTCTCCCAAAAAAAGGTCCCTGGAAAGTCTCATGTGCTTAGAAATGGGGCCTTTGAAAGGTGATTGGATCATATGAGTACTATATTCATCAGTGAATTATTCCATTGATAAGTTCATGACTGAGTATGCCAATAGTACGAGACCTTGAAGAAAGAGGTGTATCACTGAGGGTGTGACCTGAAAGACTATATTTGTCCCTGGCTTGATGCTCCTTTCTTTGTTGCCTGCTTGACATGGGTTGAGTATCTTTCCTCTGCCAGGCCTTTCTGCTACGCCATTTCTTCCATGATGCTAGCTGACTGTGAAATGAACCCTCGGAAACTTACTGCCAAAAAATATTTTCCTCCTTTAAATGGTGAGTGTCAGGTATTTTTTTTCCCAAGGACAGGAAATGACAAATATAAGCCTTCACATAAAATATACAACATGCCAAGATATCTATATCTAAAATAAATTTACTTCATTAAAGAAATGCTATTTGGAATGAAAAGTTACATAATGTGTGAAATAATAGACATTTATACTCATATTAAGAACAAAGAGCATATATATCTCTCTATGTATAAATATGTATAAATACATATATATATATACATATATCTCTCTATGTATAGGTTTATGTATATATGTATGTATAATACAGATATATATATATATATATATAAATATATATATATATATACTTGAACATTTCCTTTTCAAAAAGAGTCATCCAAATGTCCACAAATTGAAAACGTGCTCAATTTAGAAAACTCTAATGAGATACCATTATATAATTACCAGTGTGTCAAAGCGAAATACAGACGACACCAAATGTTAACAAGAATATGAAGCAAGTTCAACTTACACACTGCTGTTTGGAAGCTTAAGTTCGGCTACTACCTTAGAAAACTGATAGCACCTACTTGTAATTTAGCTTAATATGCTGACTCGATAGACTTGGGAGACACTAAGGGGATTAGTAAATCACACTTCTGAGTTTGCGTGGATTACAGCACTGTATAATATACCTTGTCCCTCATGCCCTTCTGTCTGGCACTGGACTCAAGTTTTGCTTTCCAGCCAACGTGGACTGATGTTCTTTGTTGAGCCATACACTTCTGCCATGATGTTTCTGCTTTGGAGTTAGATAACCATGGTCTGAATCCTCTTAAACCATAAACCAAATTAATTCTTTCTTCCTTCAAATTGTGGGTCTTGAAAATAAGACACCTGTCTAATACTGTCTTAAAACTGAATATATTTAATGATCCAGAAATCTATTCCTTAACATAAATTAGCAGAAATACATATACACCAAATATCACATGAAAAATATTCATAGAAGAACAATCTTTGGTGTTTCAAACAAAGAAAAAGACATAAATGTCTACTATACATAGAAAAAGCTATAATACATGTATAAAATAAGACTATTACACACCAAGGAAAATGGATCAACCTCATGAACAGTATAAGGAGAAAAGAGCCTAGACAGCAAAGTGTTTGATTCCTTTCATATTAGTCTGTAAAGCAAGTTAAATTTTCAATATATTTTACCAATGATAGATGGCAAAACATTAGGAATAAGTGTGACAATTTGTGAATGGAGGATTAGTGATGTATTTTGACTATCTATAGTTACATGGCTAAGTTCACTTTGGTATAATTTCACAAAGCTGTATGGTAATAATCCAAGAAAAGTTTTAATCTTTTTGTATAAATAAAATACTTTAAATGCTTTCTGTCAGTTAATATGATAAACTTCTGTCAAGACTTTCATGAATATAAAAATTCTTATGTACATAAGAAATATGGTTTCTAAAATAAAATGCAAAAACTAATGTAAATTATATTATGACATACAGTAAGATTTTTAATTAAAATTTTCAAAACTGCATTGCCTTATGAAACAAAGATCTGCTTTCATTGCATGCATTCAAACAGATCAAAGTATTCTTAATTTATAGATTTCGAATGGAAGACTTTTAATGGTGGATATTGCAGTAAATGACTCCCAAGTAGTTTTGAATTCTAGAATTGTATAATTTTAAATTGTATGAGAACATACAATATAAATTCCCAAATGGGTTATACCAAATGATTTGCCAAATGCTATTTAACATTTAAGTCTGTTTATCAACATTTAAATTTTCAAGATGATTCTATATGAAGAGACATGTATGTCTCTCTGCCTTCTATTTTTGACAAGCTTCTTTATGCTTTGGGTAGCAGACTGAGCAACTGGACTAAGCAAATACTATTCATATATATATATATATATATATATTTTCAGTTTTAAAAATTTTCTGTTCTTAAGAAAAATCCAACATAATCTAAAGATAAAGATACTAAAGATACTACTCTATTGGTAACAGATGACTTGCCAGGGTAAAATCTAGAATGATAGTAAATGTACCAGGAAGTGTCTTATGAAAAATTAAACAAGTTCTATTCATTTCTCTTCTAAATATTCAGATTAGATATGCATAATGTGTATACATATTCCTACAAACATGGTCACATATTTTTCATATAACATAGCAAAATTTTTTTAAAAAAATTGCTACTGATTCAGTTTTCATGAATAGTATAGTAACCTAAGGTGCATAAGAGTATATATTTTCTTTTAATTCATAGGATCAACTCTGATTGTCAAATAATTGTTTGTAGATATCAACAATGGTAATTATTTTTAGATCATTAAATTTTGGCTCAGGTACCTAAGATGAAAATTGTATACTCTACTCAGTAAAATGTAGATATGTACAAATTTAATGAATAATTTCAGAAGTTCTCTATACCCTTTCTTTCCATTCAGAAATCCAGTAGATTACAAACTACAATCCCAAATTACAAGTTCCTGACCAGGTAAATTAGTAAAGTACACAGTTTAGGGAAATAAATCTTAATGACAAGGCTGCTGGCTGTTTCAATATTAAGCATCATTAGGCATTGTGCCCTGCATGGTAAATCCAGTTGATTTATTAAGTTTTTGCAGAAACATCAAGTATTCATTATTGCCCAAAAGTGTGCCAAGCACTGCATGCATAATCATTGAGTTTTTTGGAAAACTCATACTTATTGCTGAATTTTGACCTATATTAAGTAACTCAAATGACAGAAGCTCCTTAAAAAGTAAGTCACATATATTACTACCCTATAAACAGATTGAAAAAAATGTAGTTTCTTACATGATGATTTATGTAGGATTTCATAATAGAATCCCAGGTACTCTTAATTTTCCAAAATTGAATTTTATTTCCTTGCGCACGCTCTAGATTGTTTCATCTGATCTTAAACCATTTATTAAACCAGTGACAATAAGGTAGGACTAATATGGCATGGAAAATAAGCAAAAGTCTTCATCTAGTGACAGAAACTAATGATAACAGCCCAAAGAAAACATGTGTCTGAAATAGAGTAGTAAAAAATGAATCTGAAACAACTGATATGTCTTTCTTTTTTCATTTGGATAAAATTGTAATAGTGGGCCATCCACAGAATATATTGATAATTACTCAGTTTTTTATGGAAAATATCTTCCCAGAACAAAAGATAAGAGTTTTTTGTTTAACAAAATATTTGGGAGAATGGAGATTTGGCACAGCTACCACAGGAATAATAATGCGTGGATTTTTTCCTATATTGTACAAATACAGAAATAGTGATAAAAGGTTTGTTAATATAGTACTAGGAAGATTAGGTCTTATTTAAATTAATTCTTCTAATGGATATGGATAAGGATGAAAGAAATGGGGTGGAAAAAGAATTTAGTTGTATGATGTACATGTACCAACTCCCCACAAGGAACATAAATATTTTGTAGTATAAATATATACTAATAAAGTTAAAAAGTAGGAAAACGGATTGCATTTCTAGTGAACTGAATTTTATAAATGTGTAACATTTCTAGAATGATCCCAAATCACATTCACCAAATGGTGATTCCACAGATGTTTGGATTTACTCCCTTCGTTTCACCATGTTTCTCCCTTTCTTTATGTGTAACAGTGTTTAATCTCCTTTGTTTCTCCTACTATTCTTAATAAAATTAAATTTGTTATACTGTTAAACTAATTTATTCTGCTTACCACTCAGCTGGTTATCAACTAATCTATCAACATATTGATACCTCAATGAATCAATCAATCTAACCATCCATCTAGCCAGCCAATCACTAACGCATTTACATACTATAAGATGCATGTGGAAGCAGTGTGTGCAAAACAGTTAAGTATTTTCCTGTGAAATGTTAAAAAAGAAAATGATAATATAAGTACACATTAGTTATACTAGACAGTAAGATTTTAAATGCTATTTTTTCTAATAAATTTTCAACTCCATAATTTTATATACATTTTTATTGTTTCAAATGTTGTCATTACTTGAGGCTATCCTCATTAGTGAGATAAATAAGAATCATATTTATAAATATCACATTGTGTCTCTAGTGTAAAAAGTAATAAGAACTGTAGGAGTAATAAAACCCAAAATGTGTAATTGCTACTGTAAAAAGAGAGGAAAAGAAAGTGCTCTGAAGGATACGACTGCATGTGTGTTTAAGTGTGTAAGACAGATGACCACACTATTGTTTTTGTTAGATCATTGAGCAGAACTGCTAACAGTCTCACTGTTTGAATGTCTACTTTGTATGTTTTAATTTTGTAACTTGAACAACTATTTCCAAGATGACAGTATGTAACTTACCAAGTAGTGATTTCTGAGTGCTTTTTTTTTGTTTTTGTTCTTTTCTTTTATTCCTTTGGAATTCTGTATTGTTGCTACCCTTTTTTTTTGTTTTGTTTTGTTGTTTTTTTCTTTTTTCTCTCTTTAAATAAAATTTTTTTAAGAAGTTGTCATTATGTGAGCTCATTTGATCCTTGTAACAAACCTTTGAAGTAGGAACTATTAACATTCCTACTATGCAAGTGGAAAGGTAAAAGCACAGAAATATTAAGTAATTACCTGATTACATTTCATTGGTAAGTAAAGAAGCGTATCTCCAGACACTATATTTTCAACTCTGGAAATTATAGTTTTCATTATTTAATTTTTAAAATGAACAAAGCTTTTGTAAATAGAGAAAGAAGGAGGTGTTGAATGGAGGATAGAAGAATGGAGAAAAAAGAATCAAGACTTGTCATGTTCAGGAACAAATAACATATGATGAATATGATCATTATGTATACTTAAAATGTACCAATAAATTTAATTATTTAAAAAATAAAATTAATAAAATTCAAATTTGACAGAAAAATAAAAAGAACTTTGGATAATCCACATTAATATAAGTAGGAAAAATGTTTGAATTTTTGTTTTCCTTAATTGCACATAGGAAAGATTCTGAATTACCTATCTATATCATACCAAGAAATGGTGCAGTTCTAGATGGACTCTGAAGTCTTTTCTAAATTTGTGTCCTCATCTTAGTCAAGGTGTAGGGAGAAAAATTAGCAGACTATCTTTGGTTAGTATTCTAACACCAGAGTACCTGCAATTTCATAGCTATGAAAGTTCTCAGTATAAAAGGTACTTACAAGAGTCAATATTTTGTAAGACATGGTATTCAGAATTTGAAATAGGAGTGCTTATACCTGGTTGCCAATAAATTAGTAAAACACCTGAAAGGAAAGCCTAATTTGAACATGATAAAGCAGAAAACATGATTTAAAAAAAATCCTAAAAACAAGCTTATAAGAATTCCCAATATTTTCCAGTACGAGACTAAGAATATTAGAGTAAAGAAATAAAATGATAAAAATTACTATTTCTGACATTACTGTCTATTTTTCCACCAGATTTTAGACTTTTGAGAAAAGATTCTATACTGTATATTTAACATGCATCTAAGAAAGTAACTGATGTGGAGTAGAAAGTCAATGTACATTTGCTCGACAAATACATTTCACAATAACAGGCACATTTTTATGCAGATTTCTCAGTTTTGAGATCTTAATAAATATTTGGACATTTGCACAGTGCTTAAATGATTTCAATAGTCATATGACTTTTTAATAATAATCATGGCTCTAGAATTCAAGGTTACGTACTCATAATACAGAATGCTTAGCTACACTTTTAAAGATCAAAATACATATACTGAGAGCATTTTACCAGTCAATTAACAATTCACAAAGAAATTATTAAATGATACTTGTATTTAAGAAGTTTGTTCAAGTTAATGCTGGAATCATTCACAACACAAGGTAAAAACAATGTTAGCAGATTAAGATTCTATACTTGATGGTGAATCTCTTCTGCTATAACATGATCAATTATCTACACTGAATCACTTAAGTCTTTAAGAATAAATGGTATATCTCTTTTAAAATGTACTTTTGTGTGGAAGTGTTTCTAATTTCTGCTGACATATCTGTGCATGCTGTGTTGATAGATGTGGATATTGTTGTAGGTTTTGTTTTCTCATGATTTGCATATGTTAAATCTGTGCTTCAAACTAGGTTTGCAATAATTTCCTTTAACTGTCTTTTAAAATACTAAGAATTGATTTTGGCTCTAAAGAGATTACATGATTCATTTTAATGATTTAGATCAGTCATTCCCAAGCAGAAATATAGCAGAGTCTCTAAGGGAGGGAAAAGATAATCTGAGATAGAGTATTCATCAAAGGAGGCACAGGTTGAGAAGGGTTGAAAGACCTGTCATGAAGCAAAATTATGTGGACACCCCTGGAGATTATTCATCAAATGGAAAAGAGAAAGTTCACAAAAGTTAATTATTAAAAAAAATGAAATCTAGAAAAAAATAATTTTAGTGACTATTTTCCAAAAAATGATTAATTAGTTAATTATGAATTCTAAAACAAGAACTTGGCATATGAATGTAAAATGTGGAGAATACTCAATTGAAGATGAGAGAACTGAATTCAGATTCTCCCTTACCAAATGATGAGATCCTTCATTATTCTGGGTTTTAGTTTTCTTATATGAAAGGATTCTCTAAATGATTGCTAAATGCTCTTAACATTCTATTACTCTATAAAACCAGTAAAGTCAGGAGTTTGCCCCAGGTGAGTTCCGGTTACCTGGGGAAACTTGGAGACCTACATTCTGGCTTTTGAGTTTCAGGGAAGCTACTGGGACACTGGACTGGGTCCAGCAGATTGCAGGGCCTCAGTCAACCATGCTCAGCGGTCTTATTTCAGTCCAGGAGGCAGAAACCTTGAATGAGGACTCTGGGATCAATTGGGCTGGCCTGTGGACAGGTTGAGACCAGTACTGCCAGTAATTGAGTTTATAGCCACACCCCTAGGACAGGGGACTGTGCCCTGGGGGTCTCTCTGGCCCCAGTTCTCCACACCCTAATTCAGCCTCTCAATTTAGGAAGCCAAGTACCTGCAGGGGAGCTGAGACTGCTCTACTAGCTGAGAGTGCAGTAGGAGATTTGCAACACACCCAGAGGAAGCTTTGGAACACCACTCAAAACAGGGAAATAAAGAAAAATGACAAAAGGAAAGACCAAAAGGCAGGCTCAAATTACCAGCCCATCCCAAGAAGGCCTGGGAGCCATGTACATAGAAGAAAATAGAAGTCATATACCTGAAATGACTGAAATGATATCAACTGAAATAAAGAAGCAACTAGGGAAAGCTATGGAGAAATTCAAATTAGAAATAATTGCCCAAATAAAAGAAGAAATGATAAAAGTAATGAAAGAAATAGTGAACACATCTAGTGAAGACACAGCTAAAACATTAGAAGAACAAAGCAAACAGATAGAATCCTTGAATGAACATGATAAGAAACAAGCAGAATACATAAATCAGAATCAAAAAGATATACAGGAAATCAAAAATTCTATTGAAAGCTGTAAAAACCACTTCAATGAAAGTGAAGATAGAATTTCAGACCTCAAAGATAAGATTGCAGCTAGTGAACAGGAAAGGAAAGATCTTTTAAAAATAACAAAGAATCAGGAAATAACAATTCAACAGCTACAAGATGATGCAAAGAAAAATAACATAAGATTAATAGGGATAAATGAAAAAGAACGGGACAGCCCAAATATTACCAAGAGGATGTTTACAGAAGTAATAGCCGAAAACTTCCCAAATATGAGAAGAGAAACTGACATTTGGATTAGTGAAGCATATAAAACTCCAAATAGCCATAACCAAAATAAAATTACACCCAGACACATAATAATCACCATCCCAGAAACCCACCATAAGAACAGAAAGCTGTTAGAGAGAAAAGACACATCACCTATAAAGGAAAACCTATCAGAATCACAGCAGACTTCTCAACACAAACAGTGAAGTCAAGAAGAGCATGGAGTGAAGTATTTCAGATCCTAAAGGAAAAACCACTTCCAACCCAGGCTGATGTACCCTGCAAAATGGTCCTTCAAAATGGATGGAGAAATAAGATACTTCCATAACAAAGAACAGCTGAAGAACTTCATGACCACCAAACCAGCCCTACAAGAAATACTGAAAGATATTATAGATACACATAGGATAAAAACATCAAGCAAGGCAGACAATTAAACGGAATGGAAATGTAAAGATACAACAGCAGAAAGATAACATGTCAACAATAAACCAATATATAACAGTTATATCCATTAATGTAAATGGCCTCAACTCACAAATCAAAAGAAACAGACTGGCAGAATGGAACAAGGAGCAACATCCAACCATATGCTGTCTACCAGAAACCCATCTTACCTAAAAGGAAACCCATAGACTGAAAGTCAAAGGATGGAAACCAAAAAAAAGCAGGAGTAGCAATCCTGTTTGCAGACAATGTGAACTTCAAACCAAGAATGATCCAAAGAGATAAAGAAGGTCACTACATACTAGTTAGGGGAAAACTTCAAAAGGAAGAGATAACAATCTTAAATATATATGCACCAAATTCCAGAGCACTCAGCTATAAAAAGCAAATATTAACAGAAATCAAAAGTCAAATAAACAACAACACAATTATAATAGGAGATTTTAACATGCCATTGACACAGAGGGACAGATCAACTAGATAGAAAATCAGCAAAGAAATAACACAAGTGAATCACACCTGTGAACAAATGGACTTGATAGACATATATAGAGATTTCCATCCAGCAAAATCAGAATATACATTATTCTCAGCAGTACATGGGACATTCTCTAAAATAGACCATATACTAGCCCACAGAACATATTTAAGTAAATTCAAAAGAATTGAAATTATCCAATGCATGTTATCAGATCATAGTGCCATGAAATTAGATATTAAAGATAAAAGCAACTGCAAAAACCTCACAAACACATGGAAACTGAGTAATACACTCTTGAGCAATCAGTGCATCATGAGGAAATTAAAGAAAAAATTAAACAACATCTACAAGCAAATGAAAATACAAACACAACTTACCTGAATTTGTGGGGTGCAATGAAAGCAGTCCACAGAGGAAAATTTATTGCACTGAGTTCCCACATCAGGAAGACAGAATGAACACAAATAAACAACCTGATGCTATAACTCAAACATCTAGAAAAAGAAGAGCAAGCCAAGCCCAAAGCCAAAAGAAGGGAAGAAATTATAAGTATTAGAGCAGAAATTAACGCAATAGCGACTAAGAAAACAGTACAAAGGACCAATGAATCAAATAGTTGGTTCTTTGAAAGAATAAATAAAATTGATAAGACCTTGGCCAACCTTATTAAAAAAAGGAAAGAAAAAACTCAAATTCATGCAATAAGGAATGAAAAAGGTGAAATTACTACAGACTCGGTGGAAATACAGAAGATCAACAACACCCATTTCGAAAACCTCTACTCTCATAGGTTCACTAACACTGAAGAAATAGACAGATTCCTAGATACATATGAACTACCAAAGCTGGATCAGGAAGATGTAAAACTGTTGAATAACCCAATTTCTATTACTGAAATTGAAAATGTAGTTAAGTCCTTGCCTACAAAGAAGAGTCCAGGCCCAGATGGATTCACTGCAGAATTCTACAAGCAATATAAAGAAGACTTAACTCCAACACTCCTGAAACTCTTCAATGAAATAGAAAGGGAAGCAATTCTGCCTAAGTCATTCCTGGAAGCAAATATTACTCTAGTACCAAAACCAGAGAAAGACCCAACTAAAAAAGAGAGCTATAGGCCAATCTTCCTAATTAACATAGATGCAAAAATTCTCAATAAAATATTAGCAAATCATCAGCAAATCATCAAGAAGATTACTCACCCCGACCAAGTGGAATTTATCCCAGGAATGCAGGGATGGTTCAACATACGTAAATCAATAAATGTAATCCACCATATCAATAGAGCAAAAAGTAAGAACCACATGATCATCTATATAGATGCAGAAAAAGCTTTTGATAAGGTCCAACACTCTTTCATGATAAGAACTGTACAGAGAATTGAAATAGATGGTCTTTACCTCAATATGATAAAGGCCATCTATGACAAACCTACAGCCAGCATCATATTAGATGGTCAAAAACTGAAAGCCTTTACCTTAAAATCAGGTACAAGACAAGGATGTCCCCTATCACCTCTCCTATTCAACATAGTACTGGAAATACTAGGCAGAGCAATTAGACAAGAGAGAGAAATAAAAGGAGTAAAGACAGGAAAAGAGGAAGTTAAATTATCATTATTTGCAGATGACATGATACTTTACATAGAAGACCCACAAAACTCCATTGAAAAACTCCTAGATATAATAAATAAATTCAGCAATGTAGCTGGATACAAAGTCAATACTCAAAAATCAATAGCATTCCTATACACTAACAACAAAAGTACTGAGAGAGAAGTAAGAGAAGCCACACCCTTCACACTAGCATCCAAAAAAATGAAATACTCATAAAAGAAGTAAAAGAGCTATACAGGGAAAATTATAATACCCTGAAAAAGGAAATCAAAGAGGACCTCAGAATATGGAAAGACATACTTTGTTCATGGATAGGAAGAAAAACATTGTGAAAATGGCCATTCTTCCAACATTACTATACAGATTCAATGCAATCCCAATCAGAATACCACTAACATACCTCATAGATCTAGAGAAATCACTCCTAAAATTCATGTGGAACCAGAAGAGACCTAGAATAGCAAAGGCAATTCTAAGCAACAAAGGCAAGGCAGGAGGCCTCTCTATCCCTGACTTGAAATTATACTACAAAGCTACTGTAATAAAATCAACATGGTACTGGAATAAAAACAGACCTGAAGATCAATGGAATAGATTGGAAGATACAACCACAACCACAAACTCACTCAACCACCTTATATTTGATAAAGGGGCCAAATATGTTCACTGGAAGAATGACAGTCTCTTCAACAAATGGTGCTGGAAAAATTGGCTATCCATATGAAGAAGACTAAAGCTAGACCCATGCCTATCACCATGTACTAAACTAAAATCTAAATGGATTGAAGATCTAAATATTAAAACAGAAACACTAAATCTGCTGGAAGACAAAGTAGAGAAAAGATAGACAAAGTAGGCTCAAAGATAGAGGGGTAGGTAGAGAATTCATGAACAAGAATCAAACTGCATGGGAAATACTTCCCAGAATCAAAAACTGGGACCATATCTTATTAGAGTTTCTGCATGTCGAAAGAGATTTCCAGCACAGTGAAAAGAAAACTCACAAACTGGGAAAAAATCTTAATGGATTGTCCCTCAGACAAAGGACTTCTGTCTAGAACTTATAAAGAATTAAAAAAAATCAGACCTTCGAAATTCAAAGACCCAATCCAAAAATGGGCATCTGAAATGAATACACAGTTCTCAGATGAAGAAATACGAATGGCAAATAAATACATGAAAAAGTGTTCATCATCATTAGTCATTAGAGAAATGCAAATTACAACTACACTGAAATTCCATCTCACTGCAGAAAGAATGGCCAGGCTAGAAAAAAACTACCAACAACAAGTGCTGGAGAGGCTGTGGGAAAAAAGGAACTCTTCTGCACTGTTGGTGGGAGTGTAGACTGGTGCAGCTACTGTGGAGGTCAGTCTGGAGATTCCTCAAAAAGCTGGGTTTGGTAGTCCCATTTGATCCAGCTATTCCACTTCTAGGCACATTCCCAGAAGACCTGAAAACATCATACCACAGTGATATATGTTCACCATGTTTATAGCAGCACAATTTGTGTTAGCCAGATCTTGGAAACAATCTAAGTGCCCATCAACTGAGGAATGGATTAAAAAGTTGTGGTATTTTTATACAATGGAGTACTACTCAGCTATAAAGAATGATCACATCGAGATATTTATAAATAAATGGACATGACTTGAGACCATACTCATAAGTGAAATAAACCAAAATCACTTGTGTAAATACCGTATAGTCTCCCTAGCATGAGAGTTGCTAAGAGTATATAAGATTTTATCGTAATCATGGTTTCCCATTTCATTGCCTTGAAGCCTTTCAATGTTTTCATTCATCAGTTAGAATGGTTTTATTCTGTTTTTTTTTTTACTTTATTATGCATGATGGTATGAACAGCTGTTTTGCAGAAAACAAAACATTATGGCAGCCATTGCTGATTTAATATCATCTTGCTTAGAAGTCCTACCATGCTACTACTCTGCTATTACCATCGGTTCTATCATGTTGTGTCTTATTGGGATTTTAATATATGTGATAGTATCAACAAATCTTTTTATTCAAAATGAGATACTATAGTAGCCATTGATCATAGTTATTCAGTTCAGAATGTCCTGTAATTCTTTCCTTCTCTTGAATGGTTTTATACTATTGTGCTTTGTTTCATATTATTGTATCTGAAACTATGCTCAACTATAGCAGAGAAAGAGATATTTTGACAGCTACTGTTAATGTCCGGTTGTCTTATTGTAAAGTGTTGTGTTGCTTATGTTGTTCTGTTCTGATCTGCTTTGTTCTGCCCTATTTGTTTTAATCTTTTTAAAATAAAAACAAAAAACAAGAAAACAAAAAAATACCAGTAAAGTCTATGTGATTTTTAAAAGTATTTTACATTCTCCATGTGAAAAATAACACATAGTATTTGAGAGATGAGGGCTGTAATTGTTTCCATAAGTAGAGTGTAAACCTCTCACTCAATGGTCAACAGAGTAGATGTCAACAGAGTAGATGTTTCACCCAGGTCTGTGCATAGAATCATGCATGGAACACTATTATCCTGGAAAATCTTACTCTGTTAATCCAATAGTACGCCTAAACTTGTGTAGTGCAAACATCTCTCTAAGTAATTTTGCTATATGTCATTAACTGAGGGCCACTCTTCCACATTACCTCTTGACACAACATTTCTTGAGTTTGGATTACAGACAAAGGTCTAGACTAGTAAGGCAGACAACTTAATCTCAGGAAAGATCATTTCTTTCCAAGCCATTAGCTGATAAACTCAATCTCTTTTATTTGTCTCTTTCACTGGGTCAGAGTTTAAAGGCCTTGATTCTTTAAACTTTACTTTTTTTGACTATAACGGGGTAGATAACAGAAACTCACTGGGCACTGAAAAGGACTATGTACAAGGTTTGATTGAAAATGTGATAAATGTTTAAATTTAAAATAAATTTATTTTAGTAGAAGATAATGGTCCTCATGGGGAACCAGTCAGACTGCTTCAAAGCTCAGAGGTGTCTAAAGGCACCTGTGCATGTGACCATGCTTGTCTAGTGCAGGTGCATTGTGGGATAGTTACATAACTATGACTCAGCAAAGGTCAACACACATGTGCTGATGATGGTGGAAACAACCTGTATTAGGATTATACAATAAAGACACAGGATACTCTCTTGCACTGTACTCTGCTCCATGCTACCTGCTGTTGTTGCTGATATCTTGGCACACATGTGCTCTTTAACATTGGGACCTCATCCACAAAAATCTCCCTGGGACCACCCAGAGATATGACAACTGGCATACTCTGTGGGACACTGAGGTGAGTTTTTCCATGGTGGCCCCCAAAGGCGAGAGAGAGCCACCAGGAATGGCTGATAAGCTATCCTGTCCTTGCCATAGCATCTGTATCCACCTTCTTGGCAGCTTGGAAACAGGAAGACTGGAAATCAGTCTGTTTGGAGTCTGGGGATGTCTTGCATGCTAGGCCAGCTATTCAACAAAATGAGAGGTAGAGGAACCCCTAGCCTAGGGAAGAGGACCTGGAGATCTGCCTACCTCTAACCTGTACATAACGTACATGACCTATACAGCCATGGAGCTGTGGGATCTGGCAAAGCAATTAAAGCAGAAAATGAGTAAAATAGTGTCTATGTGGATGCTACAGCTGTGGAATGATGGGACTGATAACATGCAGTTAAGCCCAGGCTGGCTGATTTGGGTCAGTGGTAGCCCACTTTACAGATCACCTGATCCACAATGCTGTGGATGCATTGACCAGACTGGAAGATGTGGAAGTGAAGCACATGGTGTTATAGTAAGGGGCTCTGAGGAGAACAACTAGAACCAGGACACAGAATTTGTAATATTATTTTATAATGGCTTAAGCCAGATGGTTTATGATGGATTAACCCAGAGTTAAATGCAGAAAGTGCTGGAAATCTGTCCACAGCACTTAAGACACAGAATATTTAGCCAAGGGCCTGGATCCCACAACAGTGTCCTGCATTGGTCCAGATGAAGGCCTAGAGCCTCCCACGAGTCCAACTGGAGATCTACCACCCACAAGAAGGACTCACACCAGATCTGCGCTGGGAGGGCCAAAAAGGTCAGTGGTGGAAGCTAGAAAGTCTATGGCAGTGGGGTGAAGGAGCTGTGCTGGTAAGTTGAGGGTTTTACACTGGATCCAAGAAGTTATGCTCAAAATAAGAACCAGGGTTGCCCTGAAAAGTACCACAGCCATCCTTAGTGACATAGAGGGCCCTAGCTCCTCCAACGATAAGAACAGTCGAGTACATGCCAGAAAGCAAACGTGAAAGCTACTCCTGGAGGTTAAACAGCACACATCTTCCCCTCTGGAGCCAGGAGGCAGTGCTCGATGTAAGGACCAGAGCTCCCTCAAAATGAACCACAGCCACCCTCATCAACAAGGTCCCCAGCTCCTCCAAAGACAATGCTTGAACTCACACCAGAGAAGCTAGTCATAACGAGCTCCTCCAGGAGAACCAATGGTTCAAACAGCAACACCCAGAGAAACCCACAGTGCCTCACTCATCTTCTCCACATCTATTTACGCTGGCAACTTTCCTCAGGTGGAACATCTACACTCAGCACCCTGCTGATTTAATCCAGCTGGTGTTAAATTGACCAGTTTTTAATCCGTAACGCATGGTAAGGTGAGATCTCTAAAAAATGTACTGGCAAAGGAGAAAAGGAGGAGCAGGGCTATTCCCCTAAAGACAGGTTGTGGGGCCCCTGAAGATTGGTTGGTGCCAGATGTGAATGAACTTGCTGGCTGCCAGCCTAGCCGCAGATAAGTTAGATGGGCAGCCTTTGGATGTGTTGCTGACTCTGTGGAAACAGTTGTGCCCTGAGCAAGAATACTGGCCAATGGGACAGGGCAAGAAGGCTAAAGCAGCCCTGGTAAAGCTGGAAGATGTGACACTGACTTCTTTTTACACTGATTAGGAGGCAGGTCAGGAGACCAGAGGCCACATGTGGAATTGATTATTCACTGATCCTCCCAAAATGTGTTCTGTGTCCTGGCTTGGTAGCTCAGGACCTGGCTACCTGGGCCAAGCCACACTCTGTGTCACTATTTTGTATTGCTGATATTATGTTAACCTCTAATTGCATTTCAGATTTGAAAACCACCATGCACAGTCTGAAGGAAGCTTTGCTGGCACAGGGGTGGGCCATGGACAAAGACAGAGTCCAGGTAACTGGCTTACCTGTCAAATTCTTGGCTACTATATGGTTGGGTAAGACCAGAACTATGACAGTACACAAATTACAGGCATATATTTATTGGCTTACTAGATTTTTGTCAGATTTACCACATGTAGATATCCTGCTGTGTCCTTTACACCAGATGACCAAAAGGGACACAACATGAGGCTGGACAGATGCAGTACAAACTGCTTTTCAGGACTCAAAGAGGGCTATTGCACAGGTGCAAACCATCAGTCATTGACCCTAACTTGCCATTTATCCTAACCTTCAGTGTGGATTTGGCTGTGGCTTCAGCAAAAACAGGGGAAGCAGAAACACCCTGTTGAATTTTGGTCATAGTTGTAGAAGGGAGCAAAGAGCTGGTATTCTATGATTGAAAAACAGCAGTGCTATATGCTGTTTTACATACCAATGAGGAATCACAGGACAAATTGAGGGCTGGGTACAGACATGGACAACCCGTCCCAGGAGCGTGGTGGCACATGTCCCCAGTTTCAGTACTGGGAGATGTACTTCCAATAGTGAACCTCTTTCTCAGCTAGCCTGTTGGCAGCTGAACAGGCAACAGTTTTGGGACCTATGACATAGGCCTAGGAACCCATCCAAACTATAAGACATGATCTTTAATCCCTATACAAAAGGGAAAGAGGGTTCTCTGTCTGAAACCAGATTTGCTGATGGGGCTAGTCATGACCCAATCCCTGCAGTGGACAGCAGTTGCTATTCAGCCCAATAGGGGGGTACTCTGGTTTTAAAGCAGAACTGGTAGGACACATTGGGCAGACTTGTGGACTGTGTGATTTCTTGTGATGCATGAAAAAGACCACCTACATGTGAATGCAGACAGTTGGGCCATCTTGAAGGAGCTGATTACTCCAAGCTGGCTTGAGAATCTCAAGAATGACACATAGGGCACTGTCCCTTGTGTGGAGTGCCAAATGGTGGGGAGACATATGGGAGCATGATGAAAAAAAAAAGCTGATTGCACAGGCTATCATGGTTCAGAATAAAAGCCCCTCCTCTTACTGGGAAATGACTTAGCAGATGCCTTGACCAGGCATTGCAATGGTTGATCACTAGGAATAGTGTTTGACTAGAAATATTGACTTCTGCATACGAGATGCTGCTAGGAATAACAACTGACCAGGGGCAGAGACCATAAACTTAGTCCTCCAAGTTGAAGTCCTTGCTCAACTTATGGCCCAGGCCTTGAATGTTATGTGCCAGGCTTTGGTGTTGCTTATGGGTGAAACTGTTCAAAAAGTTTCATCCACCAAAAAAAGCGGTTTCACAGAATTACACCATTCTTGATTTGTTAACTATAGGCACTTGTGCCCTGTTACATATAGGCTGTTTCATTTATGTACACCCGACCTTTGAGAGGGTGGGATATGAGGAATCACTTAGACTGCTTCAAAGCTCAGAGGTGACCAAGGACACCTGAGGACATGACGTTGCTTGTCTAGCACAGGTGCACAGTGGGGAACAATTATGTAACCGTAACAACACAGGAAAATGAGCATGCACTGGTTATAGCGTTATGTAAGAATGTAACTATGAGATAACAGCCTGTGTAAGAATTATACAGTAAAGATGCAGGCGGTTCTCTTGCACTTTCTGCTCTGCTCCATGATGCCTTCTGTTGTTGCTGATGTCTTGCACACATGTGTTATTTAACCTTGGGATCTCACCTATGAAAATCTCCCAGGGCACCCAGAATGGTACAACAGCCCTTAATCCCCCTCAGGATACTCTTCACTTTGAGTACACTTATTCCTTCATTCCTGCCATTTTCTCAAGGAGCTCTGAAAGTCCTCTTTCATGTCAGCCAGAAACCTGGTGTGGTTGCCTCCATGTCCTGAATCTATTCAAAACATTCACCTTTCCTGGTAAGACTTTGGGGAAGCACAGGAAGCTTCAGGATGATGCCAGATCTAGTCAATAAAGTGGATGAAGATACATTGTAGTGTTTTCACTAGGAACGCACTGTATTTTTGCTCATACCTCATAAAGACACAAAAGAGGACTCCGAGAACTGCTTCAAAAAGTGGCAAAAGTGATGGAATAACATGTTAGAAGGAATATTTTGAGGGTGATTAATAGCAATATGTCTTTTAGAATAGTAAATTTTTCAAAATTAAGTATTTGCCATACATTTATTCACATTGCATATAAAAGAACACATCTATTTAAATAATATGCATAGTATATATTTATATAATATGTGTAATATTAATACAGCATATAAATGCATAGTTATTCATTGATATCTTCTCTTTGCTCTTTAAAATCTAGTGGCTAGATTTCATCATTTTCTCTTCTGCTATCTCCTCCAAGGGCCTAATCTGATTGAATCATAATAACTCCCATGCCCTCTGACCAGTGAGTAACTCTGATTGAGCATCACAGGAAAGAGGAGTGAATTCAGTATATTTATCCTTCTAGGTTACTCCTGGCAAGGATCATCTTAAGCTGGCTGTCTAACCAGACTTCTAACCAATAAACTCTTTATGTCACTTTCTGCTTTCAAGTTCTGACAATTTTTCCACAATCCCTTGAGGAATGGTAGTATCTCTGATGCCACTAGCCACAGTGTGTCACACTAGCCCTTGTGGCTTTTCTGTATTTACACTTTATAAATAGACCCTTGTAAATAAATCCTCTTAGAGTTATCTTATTTGAGCATGCTGTCTATGCCCTCCTTACTGGAATCTTGACTGATCTGATGTTTGTGTTAAAAGTACCTTTGAGAATCTTTGGTTAATAAAGAAAGGAATGTGTATGTGAGAAGACTTTAATCTTGATTTGTAAAAAGAAAAACAATCTCATTCTGTTAACAACAATATACCTAAGCAGTTGAAGAAGAGAGAGCTAAATATTGTAGTGAAATTGAAGTAGCATAGTAGTGGGTATGAGAAAACAAGCTGTTGATCTGATCTATGATATGGAAATGACACAAGGAATTGTGAATTTTAGCTAAATACAAACATAAAGTCAGAAGGGTGAGGCTGGTAAGTATTTCTTTCTACACTCCCGAGACACTTAATCTGTGATCTTACATTTCATCAGGAGGCGTCTCATTAATAGAAAAATAAAAGAAAGCTGGAAGGCATACATAGAAGAGTAACAAAATGATTAAGAATAAAGCACTGGAGGACTGACACGTGAGAACAGATAGAAAAGATGAAATCATTGTGCCTTAGCTAAGTGGTGACTGAAGGGGAACATGTCAACTGTCTACAATTATCTGAAGATTATAAATTCCAAAAGAAAGGCAGTGATTCCTACAAATCATAGAAGTGCTGTATGCAGAGACACATTAAAAATGGCAAAGTTTAGACCCAATAACAGGATCATCTTCTAATGTAGAGAGAATTTATGTTTTGTAAGGCTAACTTGCTATGTTCTGTGATCTTTGAAAAAGACAAAAACAAAACAAATTGTACATAGTTTCTTTAATATTGTATATGGATCTCTCTCTCTCTCTTTCTCTTTCATCTTTTTATTTGATATACTCAGGAATCAGGCTTTCAAAAACAAATATAGGAATAAAAATAATGATTGCTGCTACTCTTACTGTAGGTTTTGTGCAAGGCATGTCACAAGCATCTTACTTATTAACAATACATTGTAATTAGTGAAATTGAGGTTTACACAGTTTCATTAGCATTCTCAAGGTCATCCAAATAGTAAGCAGGAGAGCCATGATATGAACCCAGAATCTTCATCTCCATTATTACTTAAATTACATTAAGACTTTATTGAATAGTAAATGTCCATTATTCTATTATTTTTGTGTCCATATGGATTATCTTACTAGTTTTGTAAAGTATTCATTACTAATTTCCTTGATTTCATAAGGACATATTTTGGCTGCCTTGAAATATGTCTATTTCTGGTCATAAAATTTGCAAGGGGATAGTAATTTGCCATTCTTGGGCAATTCATGTCATCACCACCCATTCCAGCTATGTGGTTGAGGTAAAGTTCACATAATTTTATTTTCTCTTCCTCTGAAATAATATTTATTTTTAATTTTAAAAAATGAATTATCCACACACTATTTTATGTTTCAGCTTATCCAGTATGTCATATTTGTGAAGTTGTTATTTAAAAGAAATTATGCTACTGAGTGTTGTTCTTTTAAAAAAAACAATTTATCACCCCTAGCACTTTATTTTTTTCAATGTACTATAATCAGTTTATAGATACTCTAAAAGAAAATCATGTTCATGTCTAACATTTCAAATACTGTAGAGGGCTATAGAGTGAAATGCATTGGGGCCATTTTTCTGCTGCAACCTGCAACTTCCATTGTTAAGGTAAGCACTATGAACATTTTTTTTTGTAATGGGAACTTGCTATAAAAGGAGTTTTCTTTGCCCATATTTGTGCAGATTTTTTTAATTTAACTATTTATTGTAATTATTTTCCCATAGCAGTACATAGATGCCACTTTATTCTTTTTAACAACTGTAAAACATTGTATTATAAAGGTGTAATATTACTTACCCAGTCCCCATTGATATACATGTAGGTAGTTTCTTAAGATTTTAAATAAACAATTTTGTTGTGAACATATATGTCTGTTTATCTTTGTATATATTCAATACCAGTAGGACAGATTCCTAGATGAAGGATTTCTGGGCTAAAGCATACATGTATTTAAAAATTCTATAGCTTTTACCAAATTACTAACCCTAAGAAAGATTCTCCATTAGCACAAAACAATGTGAGAGTCCAAACAGGCTGATTTCACTTTAAAATTCATGTTGAATTCCAAGATGCAAAGGTATCCACTTTTACTTAGCATGCACAAGATGGCAATTTGCCAAAGATGAGTATTTTTATATTTTATTCCTTGACCAGGCTCACCTTTGCACACTTACATTTTCAAGTTAGTAACACATGACTTGCTGTATTTTCCCATGGCTTAATGAAAAGAAACTAATGTTTAAAATAACAGATTTGGTTATTTCTGTGTTCCAGAGCTTGGCTCAGGCTGGTTTGTCCTCCTGGAAAATCTACCTTACTTCAACCTTGCATCTTTAAGTTCTGCTGCCTCTTCATAGTTTATGTAAAATGTTATCTTCTTCATCTGAATCATGTTTCATTCCTCCAAATCTTCGGTGCCTCCATTTAATTCCCTTAGAGTAAACATTTTTTACATTCTAAGTCCTCAGTAATGGTAGTTATTATTAGCAGGCTTCATACCGCTGCACATCCATAGATATTTTTATATTCCCTTTTCTGTCCTTGCTTGCCCCATAGATTGATTCAATTTGAGATATATTCAGTACTGTTTTACTACTTTTATTTCCTTTCCAAAATGTTCTGTCTCTATTTTTAATATCAACTGATTAACATAATGGTTTTATCCTTCACTTTTAGAGTTTCTAACAGTGAAAACTGACTTTTGAAATATCTCTTTGAAACTCGGCTCACCATCAAATGCAACTTTAAGAACCAAGTGTTAAATCTAAAACATACTGGCGAGCTTACCGTAGATGCTATCATATTAAAGGCCGTTGGAGGCAGGCTAGCATAGTTTGAAAGCCTTTAGGCCTATTTATAGAGCTGACTCCTTTTTGCAATGTCAACTGTAACACTACACTTATTTTAAGCTTCGGTATCTCAAATGTCAGCCCCTACTAGTTGTACAGTTCTTTCTTATTTGATATCAGAGAGCCCAATGGAGCCTGCTGAAGTACCCAGTCAGATTAGCAAAGATAATTTTTTAGAAATTCCTAATTTATCTGATTCTCCTTGTGAAGATGAAGAAGTTAAAACTACCTTCAAACCTGGCTTCTCCCCTCAACCAAGTAGAAGAAGTTCTGAGTCTTCTGAAGACATGTACCTGGACACACCAAATCCAGGTACCAGAAGAGTTTCATTTGCCGACAACTTTGGATTCAATCTTGTGTCCATTAAAGAATTCGATTCTTGGGAATTACCAAGTGTTTCCACAGATGTTGAATTGAGGAAGGATATTTTTCACACTGAAGAATATATTTTATCTCCACTATTTGACTTGCCCTCTTCAAAAGAAGACCTTATGAAACAACTTCAAGTACGGAAAGCAATACTGGAGTCCACTGAATATCCTCCTGGGTCGACAAGTATGAAGGGTATTATTCGAGTTCTGAATGTTTCTTTTGAGAAGTTAGTGTATGTGAGAATGTCCTTAGATGACTGGCAGACATATTATGACATTTTAGCCGAATATGTTCCTAATTCATGTGATGGTGAAACTGACCAGTTTTCTTTTAAGATTTCATTGGTTCCTCCTTATCAAAAAGATGGCAGTAAAGTTGAGTTTTGTATACGATATGAAACTTCCGTTGGTACATTTTGGTCAAATAATAATGGCACAAATTATATATTGCTTTGTCAAAAGAAAGAACAAGAGCCAGAGCCTGAGAAGCCACAGGAAGAAGCTTCTAGTAGACAAAAAAAAGGCTGCTTAAAGGTAAAATCAAGGTGAGAGTATATTACACATTATTTTTATTCATTGTCTTTAAAGTTTATGTCATTATTTACTTTGTGTGTTGTAAAAAATAACCTTTCTATTAAAAAATATATTTCTTGCTGTGTGAAAACAAAGATGTCAAATTTTAACAATGTTAGTGTTATTTAAAAAGAGCACTGTGGAATTATTTCTCCTATGTGAAGAAAATTATGGTTATAATATAATAGATGGATGATGGAAGAGCAATGTCTGTATTACTTGCTTCATGAGTTATAAGTTAATTTTTAACATGTAAAAACTCTTTTGACATTTAATGTATGTTTATTTTTGGTAGTTTTAAAAAGTATATACAATGAAACATTTTTGACTAACATAAAACTATTTCAGTATACACTTAGTACTCAGAAATTTGTAAACTTTCTCCAAGTGTCACAGCAAACATTTTACTAACTGTTTCAGTCATACAAAGACATTTGGAGTGAGTTGTGTTAAGTTAAATAATAAGAGATATGGCTTTAATGATAAGGTGACAGAAAGATGGAAGCATATGAAGGATGTATACATTGCATACCAAATTTTAGTATTATAACAATGAAGCAGTGTGGAACAGAAATTAGTATAATTTTAGTAAAAGTGAATTCAATACAATAAAAAATGACCCAAATAGGAATAAAGTTACTGAGCTACATAGATTAGAGATTTAGGATGTGATCCCTCATTAGTAACCCTGCATTCTGATTAATGAGTGTGTGTGTGTATATATGTGTGTGTGTGTGAGAGAGAGAGACAGAGAGCCACAGAGAGAGAGAGAGACAGAGAGAGAGACAGAGACAGAGAGACAGAGACAGAGAGACAGAGGAACCCCACTGATTTTCAGCTATCTCTATAGTAGAGAGTTGGCTGATTTTCATGACACTAGATTAGCAGATGAAACATTCAAGAGCAGTGAGAGCACTTCTGCTCCTCACAGGATACTGAGAGGAAAAGTCTACATTGCTCCTCTAGCTACAGGCAAATGCTTGATTATCCTCTGAGTGATTCATTCTAACTGTACCTAAATCCAAAGATTTTAGTATTGGCAGCAGAAATAATATAATGAAGAGGGAATCATATTAGAAGCAAGGTATCCAGATTGCAATTCTTTAAGCCAAATTTAATTAAAAAATAAAATGCAAGATTGGGAAATTTTTAACCTCTGAATGTTTTCATATGTAAAGAAACAAATCATAATTACTAAATGTATTGTTCTAATCAACACTCAGATTTTTATTTGAGCTACTGAGAGAGATAATATAATCATAATCTCTTTTTGTGCTAAAGTAATAATTTGAGATTTTATGAAAGTACTTAGAAGTACATTAACTGTATCAGCACAATAATTCAGTGCTATTTAGAAAACTAATTTCTATATATAAGCATACAACAAATTCAAAACTTTTAAAAGAGAGATTATAATTAGTGAATATCTTTTTAAAGTGTTGCAACTTGCTTTACGTGTTAGAGAGATCATTTCAAGAACTTACAGCCTTGAAGGGTTCATAAAAGAAGCAGAATTTAAATGTAATGGATTTTTCTATGAAGTTTTACAACTAAAAAGCAATACATTTTGAACTATGGGTAGGGGGAGGATTATTTTGTTAAACCAAATTTGACTTGATACCAAGGACAAAGAATAGGCAATCATATAGGCCCAATCTTCTACCTAAAACATATTTTAGAATGTCTTCTGGTTATATATATATATATATATATATATATATATATCCACACACATTTGTATTCAGAACAGTAATCACTGGATTCAGAGCGGACACCATTCAAGTTTTAATATTGCTTTGGGGAAAAAAACCTGAGAAGAACTAAACCACAAAATGGTCTAAAGGCCTGTAAAGTTTCCTAATGAGTTATAAAAATGGAAAAAATCTCTCTCCTTCAAAACCACAAATACATTTTCTGCACTTCTATAACTTAAAAATGACCAACATAATTCAAACCACATTTTGAAAAAAGCATTTGCCTCTGGAGGAGGCTCTTTGTGCTGGGTTTCAGTCCAACATGAATTTTTACATCTGATTTATATACCACTCAAAATGGAGTGTATAAAGGAAATCCTGACAGATCCTTAGAACACCATGTGCCATAATAGAATATTTATACAGCTTTTCCATGATATAATTTATATGCAATGGGGTTTCAAATATTCCTAAAACCCACACAGGAGAGTATTATCAAATTTCTAAATGAATATTGCAGTTGGATTTCATTGGGAAGAATTTGGTTTGAGAAAAATAGCACATCTTGTTAATACTATTTCACAAAATGTATAGTTGGATAAAATAAAAATGAGTTAATACTTACTTGATAAAAAATTATGGCTTTGAATATATCCTAACCCCTCCAAATAGTTGCAAGATTTAAAACAGCTTTTTCCAAGCATTTCCACACTTCCTATACAGCTTAATTTGTATGTCATTTCTTTCCAAAGATTAAAAACAAAAGAGAAATATATGTGAAGTTTTGTTTGATATATGCATGTAGATTAACAATAGTGTCCCAAATAACTGAGAGTTAAAATGAAAATTAGGCTGTCCAAGTGCACAGAGTAGCATCTAACTTCAATTATTCTTAATTCCAAAGTTAATTTGCTATCAGGGTTCCTGAGATTGTATCTTCTGGAAGTGTCAATAATCCCTTCTAATAAGTATGGAATGAACTATGGGAACACATTCTGGAAGGAAAGATCTCTATTATGTCAATCACTCACCCAGACATTGTTTTCTCTATATGGAGATTTTTCTCAGGTCAGAGTTTGCAAATCTCTATATTAGTATGGTTTGTCTATTTTCTTTTGATGCCTGTTAATCTATCCACTTTGGATAGAAACAAATATCTAGCAGGAGAGGAAAACAGAGTTTGTAGTTCATAAGCATGTGACTGAGAATGATCCAAAAGTATTTAATTGCACTCAAAGGCATGCATCATGAGATACTCGTTAAGTGTCACCACATATGCAGCACTGAGATATGAGCTAGCAAACAACCTAAGCAGATTTCAGATCCGCCTCCCATGGGCTTTATTTAATAATCAGTAACAAAAATGACACTGATATAAATAGAATTAAATGTATAAAGATAGATAAACTAAAAACAGTATTCAGTGATAGCTGAATAAACAGCATTCAGTGATACCCATAAAACAATAGGTTTCATAGTTGAATATATCCTTGTTTGGGTCCCAGCTTTACCATATTGTAGCTATGCGAACCTGAGCGAGTTAAGCTTGTCTTGTCATCTATGAATTTAGAATAATATTTGCTTTGACTGATAGGGATTGCTTGAGATTTCCATGAGCATGTAATCTTAGGCAGGTAAATGTTAGCTGAAAAAAGAAAAAAAATGCAGTGTTAATTTTACTTTTATAGTATCTAAAAAACTTTAGTAAGATTCAGGGTGTCCCTAAGTCCCTCTCCTTTCATTTTCAAAGCTCTTGAATTCACAGTTTGGAAAGTTATTCCTTTCCCTGTTCTAGGGTTTCAGTCAACAAATAAAAGTTAGCTCAAAATTTTCTTAAGATATGTGTGACTTATATCTGGAACATCTTTAAAACATGAAAAGAACTTAGAGACTATTAAAATTCTCATATTTAGTACATGAATTATGATTAATGAAAGTACAAGTGATATAAAGTCATTGATATTGGCATCGCATATACATGCATATTAATCCCAACGAAATATATCTGCAGCCAATAGCTATTAAGCCTATATCTCACTGGGGTAGCTATGTGATTGTGGATGTATTACCTTACTTCTCAAAGCCTCAATTTATTGACCTGTCAAATGGAGGTCTTGATGCTTGATATCATATTGATTAAACTAAGTGAAAATGAGATTCTACCATTAAAGCTTCTACTGGACAGTTGGGCAACTACAAAGCAATCATGTTAAGCTAACTTAGTAATTACGATTACCACAATCAAATCTTTTTCAGCTAATTTCCTGATACTTGGACTTATATTATTCCTCTAGTATGATAAATTTCCCTGTTTGAATTCCAAAACAAATTCAGCAAATATTTATTGAGGATCTGTGTGCCAGGAAGCAGTAGCCAACTGAGAATAGGCCTGAAGATGTGGGCTTAAGACAAGGAGAAGGCCCAACAGGAAACAGAGAGAGTAAAAGAAACCACAGTCCAGCCCAGATTACCTTGTTATACATGGAAGCCAAAGATTTAAAAACTCAACCTAAGCACTATTTACATTTCAGATTTTCTAGAATGTGTAACCTATAACTGACATTGGATATGGCCAGAGGAGTGGCCTTCTCACCACCTGCTGAATGTATGTTCTCAATAGTCACACTGGTTGACTTCACCTCATTTCTTATTTTATTAAGTGAAACAAACTTATTATTGTAGGTAAAGAAACAACATGATATTGGTGTTGGAAGGTATTTATAATTTGGCCAAGCAAATGCAAATAAAGTCCTAATAGCTTCAGTGCCAAGCAAAAATGGATTAGTCCACAATTTCTTATACTTGAGGAATAGAACCAGGCAATTCAAGAATAGGGAAGTAAGAAATCTTTTCTGAAGTGTAATCTTAAGAATGTCTGTTAGGCCAGAAAATCATTAAAATGGGGCCAAGAAAAACACTGGAAATTGGGCCATAAGGTATGGCCATGGTGCCTGCTGCAGTCAAAGCCATAGAATTGTAAGACTTCCTTAATTTACACTAAAAGCATAATCTGGAGCCCTGGAAATACTGGAGAAAGGTATAATTAGCTCCGTGAGGCTTTTGGGACCTAATGTATTCCTTAACTAACTCATGTTGAGTCCACACTAATTGTGGGAGCGGGGTCTGTTGACAGGGAAGGACTTTTGGCAAGTCCACATGGAAACATAAAACACAGCTGCACAGGCCCATCAGGAGGGTGTTGGAAGCTGCCAGGTGGTTGATAGCAAGAAGCCAACTACCTTGCAATTTCCTTGGAGATCCATTGGAGTTTTGTGACTTCTTGGTTTTCTGGAAATCCACACCCTGGTCAGCCGAGAGTATTGTTAGATTAGCAGGAAATTTTTCTGAAAGAAGAGGAACAAAGGAAAGTCATCCTCCAGAGATTCTTTCAGCCTCCAATTCATAGGAGCCCCTAAGAATGCCTCACCTGAATGTTATCTGTATCCTTTACAGTAGAGGAGGGCCCAAAGTGTTGAAGCCAAAAGTTCTCCAAGCCAAAAATAAAAATAAAAAATGATGGAACAATTTTGAAGTGGAACAATGTAATTTTCCATTTTCTTCTAATTGTATTAGCTGTGACACCTGTCTCTGTTCCAAGATTTTACCCCAACCCCCAACAAAAATAATACAAGGAGACTAACGTGAAGTGACCTGAGGAACAGATTATAGATGGTGTTACTACCTACTGTCTTTTTAGACTTAAAAGATACTCTGCACTCTGACACTTCACAACACACACACACACACACACACACACACACTTTCCCCCTTCTTTAAATAGTCACCTCTAGAATTTCTAAGACAATCTTTATCTGATAACTATTGAGGTCAGTTGCACAAAAGGACGTTGATACTGGGTTGAGACAAAGGAAACGGATAACTTTAGAGCAGAGATTACTACAGTGTACAAGGCTGGTCTGAGTCCATAAACGTGGTAAGGACTCCAATGAAGAACAAGGACTCAGAGGGTTTGGAACATGTCTATGTATTGGGGATGGCAGATTCCAAAACCAATAAAGCATAATGAGAACAGCAAAGCCTTTAAAATAAGGCAAATATGGGCTTTAACAACTATTTGAACTTGAATAAATTTTATTCTGTATCTGTTTTATTTAGATGTAAAATAGAGATTATAATTCTATTTGGTAGAGTTGCAATGAGGATACATAGTAGCTAATGCGTGTGTGTACATCTATTCCAATTCCTGAACTTTTATAGCTGCTCTGAACAGTATTATAGTGGCAATAGTGATAAATTCCTTGTTTTACCATCTTGGATATGGATAGTTCTATACTAAAGATTAATGGAGAAATGCTTTCTTCCCTCATTATCCCTGCTGTCATGACCTAAGCTAATAATATAAATAACTTCAAAGTTAGTCATACTCAATAAGCTCTTAGACACTAGCCTGGGAAGCTCATGTTTTTACTTCTTTGGGAAAATGATTTTAATATTCCAGTTACGTCTTCATTACAGAAAACTTTAGAACATTGCCTATTTGTAAGTTGGAGAATAGGGTTATTTTTAAAATGAGCTACAACATGTTTTTCTCTTAAGATAGTTTTTTCAAGATGTATCTTTTTGATCAAATAACTGAAGTGGCTGCATACAATTCACCATATAATCCTTTATACTCACGAATGGAAGATGAAGTCCAATTTGATATAATTCTTTTCCTTTAAGAAAATACATTATGTACCATTTCGTTTTGATCTTTCCTCTGTTTAAAAGTACTCTCTGTACACCATCAGTGTACAGTGTGAAATGGTAAAGCTCCTTGAGACGTTCTTTCAAATCTTGAGAATTTTAGTCTGCTGGATCTGATGGCTGTACTAGGGGCTAGTATGTGGTTATCCATTGAATAACTAGTTTTGAATGTTTAATTATGAGAGTCTGTTTACATGCTTTATTTAAAATAGAAATGAATTACTAAATTGGACTATTATACTGTTTGGTGATAAAAATTGATGGTATATTAAACAAAACTATGTTGGAAAATTTTAATATCCTTTCTCCTTCTGTTACTCTGAAAATAATCATCTGTATTACACATCAGTGTTGTTTAAACTATGTATGAAATTCTAGTACTATAGGGCAGTGGTGGTGCTAAGTGGAGTAGTGGATCTCAATTTAATTTATCTATTTTGTAGTTCACAATAGTAAGAGTGATCAAATGAATCCTCCCCAAAATTGATATTTGTAAATCATTGAATAGTGAAAGATACTTATTATAATTGCAAAATACTTATCCTCATCCACTGATGGCATCAGAATACTACTCAAGAAATGACTTGTTGTATAGAATTAATCCAAATTGAAATCCTAATTTATTCACTCTACATCTACAAGAAAAACAGAGAAATCTACAAACTAAATTTTATTCTTTAAAAATACTTTGGATTTTTAAAAATCCATTTTCAAATCACATGGAATTCTTTTTTAAATTACAGCTTCCTAAGATACATATCAAATGTATTTTATTTACATCTACATTTAGACTTAAAGATTTATAATTTTTATTGATAAATTAAAGTTTTTAAAGAATTTACCACAGAAAAATACATTCAAGTGTAGTGCTACAAAGATTATATTCTTCGCATATATTCTTAAGTAGGTGCACAAACTTATCTAGTGTAAATAAAGCTATATATTGCCTCTTATCTTAACAAAGCAACTGATGTCTTTTAAATTATTTGCCATACTTGTGATCAAACCCAGGGCCTTGCACACGTTAAGCATGTGATATACATCTCTGGCCCAGTTGATTTCTGAATGATTTTCACTGAATTGTAATGTACAAGGGATAAGTTAATTTTATATTTTATTTCACATGGAATTATTTTGAAAAACATCCAGGTAAAAAGGCTATGCAATCTCTTCTTAACCTTCTCTTCTGAAGAGTGTGTTTTTCAGTAACCTGTTGTCTAAAGAAATCCTGTGACTTTAATATAACCATTCAAATTATTCTATCTTTAATTTAGTCATTTATTTCCTCTGATTTGAAGTTGAATTAAATGCTGGAACCCTTGTCTTTATGCTTTAAAGTTAAGCATGTTTCTGTCACTGATTTCTGTTTTCCATGTCAAATAATCTCAGTAACTTTAGATGTTTCCCCTGAGCATTAAGCTATTACACTTGTAAACTAGTTTGTAATGTTTTAGTGCAAAAGTCAGAGAAGTGCCCATTACTTGCTGGATTCTTGTCAGGGGTGAACGATGTCAGCATTAAAAGGACTTTACACTGGCAGGCTAGATGGGCAGGGGCAGCCAATGGGTTAATAGCAGGCTGGCTGAGAAGCCCTCCTAACCCTGCACCTGTGGCTGAACGGTGGACCTGTTACTAATAAGGTGTGTCCTACGGAAGCCGGAGAAGCGAAAGAGAATTTTACAAAATTAGAAAGTTACAAGGACTTCAGGAGATCACCCAGTTTACTTTTTCAATCTTACCTTAAAAGTTCTATATTTGGTCGATTATTTAATATTTTCTCTATTAGTAATGTCTCACTCAAAGCTAAGTTTGATTAGCCAAGTAAATTTTGTGGACAATGGCAGTTACACAAACACTCAAGACATTTATTTATAAATTCACTTTCCTCAAATGAAGGTGTTGCTGTTTGCATTATTACACTGGGTATGCTTTATTTATAGGCAAAGACGTTAACATTTAGCAGGAGCCTTGGCCTCTAGTCTGATATTTTTGCGTCTGGAAGGAAGGGCACCTGTGCTGCACTGTGTACTCTTGATGATCAGTGTGGTACTGCTGTTTCCAGTGGTGCCATTTTTAGCAATTTCCATCCAAGAGCTATATATTTTCCGCTTTTCACATTGGATTTTATTATTTATAAGTTTTACATTTTAACATAGAGTTTTATTCCTTTGTGAAAGTCCAAAAGTAATTTTATTGTAAAGTATTCCAGCCAGTACTAGGGCTCTTTTCTTTTCTTTTCTTTTCTTTTCTTTTCTTTTCTTTTCTTTTCTTTTCTTTTCTTTTCTTTTCTTTATTTTCTATGTCTTTTTTTCCTTTCTTTTTAATTTTTTTTTAAAATTTTGGTACTGAGAATTGAACTCAGGACCTTGCACTTACCAGGCAGGCACTATGCCACCGAGCTATACCTCCCACCCCCACTGGGGCTATTTTGAAAGGAAGTTTTTACTAATATGCTTATATTAGTCTTTTAATTTTGTACCTGAAGATTTGTAACATTTACTATAACTTGGTTACAAAAGCATGTAGGGAGTCTCACTTCATGCTTAATGAACTACACTCTACTGACAATTTCAGTTTCATGGTATTTCAGTGCATTAATATATAAGCTCGTTCTTTATCAATTTAGAAATTTTTATTTTATGAGCTTAAAAATGTTTTCCACAAGATCACATATATCACTTTAGTAAGCAAGGCCAGTGTGATTTCAAATAGAAAATAATTTGATCAAATGGAATATACTTACTCAAGTCCAGGAGATACAGAATAGGAGAATCTGGGTTTGTGAATTGAGATCTGTAATTCCCTATTGCTCTGAACCATGGAGCTATATACCAATTGTTCATAAGGAACTCATGCAGTCTTTATCTCACAAAGAACTCTTTAGGTAACTCCTATATTCAGTCATGGATTTTGTTAGGAGGTAATATTTGTTTACAAAAGAAGTTAAATATGTATGTAGTGTATGCCAAATCAAATGAGATGCAGAGGGACTCAAAGACAAGATAAAGAAGTTAAGTATGAGAATAATTATACTGCAGGCTACCTCACATAAGGAAAGCACTACATAAAAACTGAACTTTAGTTTGAAATAGTAAAATTTATGTAGTCAGAGAGTGGGCAAAGGAACATTTATGTAGACTAAAAATACAGAGTTTTTAGAAAAAATGTAAGTTAATAGGTTTTGATAGTCAATCCGATTGCCTGAAATGAAATTATATAGGTTAAAATAGAAAAAAATGGTTAAAAAAGAATTTACTGGTCTTCTGGGCTGAAGGTATTTTAGCCCCTATGCTCAATAACGAAGTCTTATATGTTATATTGTTTTAGAAAGACTATGCAAGATAAAATGGATATGAACTGGTAATTCAGACAGCTACCTAATAAGGGAAATTTTAACTGTAAATGTTCAGTAACATGTTTTTCATTAATGATGTTTTATGATGTTCACTGCGTTGAAAATCTGGTCACAGTATTGAACACCATTAATAATTATGAAATATTAGGGATGAAATAATCTTTTCTATGTTTATAACTACTTTTTATTTGCTGTTTCTCTATGTATGTTGATATATTTAAAACACTGTTTTCTCATCATTGATACCAATTGTTGAATTCTGTTATAGGTAAATTTTAACATAAATAATACCTATTATGGCAACATACCTATTATACCTAGTTACAGTTACCTCTATACCTATTTTATGGTTGATTCTTCTTATTAAAATAATCATACTGAAGGTAAATTTCTAATGGAAAGAAAGGTAATAATAAACAAGCAAATGTATAAATACATTATATTAGAAGGCTGTAAGTGCCATCCAGAAATTAAAGTGCAGAGAAGCCTAGGTCAATGAGCATTCTTTTACTTCCTTACCTGAAGAATGTACTCAGTTGAGAGGTGATAACTGATCAGAGACTTGAAGACGTTTAGCCATAAAGATCTACGCAAAAAGAAACTTTCTGATTAAGGAAACAGCCAGCACAAAGGCTCTGAAGACAAACTTAATGGAAGTGTTTTAGGACTAGGAAGGGATCCACCATGACAGAGCAGAAGAGTGAATGCAGGCAAAGGAGTAGTAGATGAGGACAGAGAGATTGCACAGAGCCAATCACGGAGAGCATCATGGTCTACTGTAAGTCCTTAACTGCTTCTTTGAAGGTGAATGAAAGAGGTCACCATAAAAGTGAAGACTTTTATGCCTAAAAGTGACAGATTAAAACTTATTTTCAAAAGTCTAATGCTATCTGCTCTATGGGAATAGATTGTAGAAAGTGGAAACAGAACAGTTCGGAGACTATTTCAGTAATTCAGAAAGGAATGACAAGCTGGTAGGCTGAGATCTGAGAAAAACTAGTCCAGGACTGATGCTGAGCTCCAGAAACAATGCGTGGTCCATGAAAGGACATGAGAAAGACTGAAGATAGAAATGGGGATTGGAGGCACATGGGCCCAGGAGCTCATGCCCCTGTTCAGCTTAAGCTGCCTGTCAGGTATTCCAGTGGAGAGGTGAGCTGCATATTTACGTAAACAAATCTGGATTTGGGAAAAAAGCTCTGGGATACAGATGTAAATTTCAGAGTTGTCCGCTTGGAAGTAAAAATGGAGAGTATAACCAAGAGTGTACAGTACATAGAGTACAGCAGACAAAGGCCTGATCTCTGCATGATTCCAGTGTTAATAGTCCTGGGAAAGATAAAGAAGCAGGAAAAGTGATCAACATCACGAGCCAAGGTACTTAGTTCCTGTTCTCTAAAAGTCACAAGTAACATTGCATCTACAAAATCACATCACTGATGTAACCTTAAAATATTGCTTTTAGTAATGCTCTTAGTTCAAAAAGTACCCTCCTCTTCATAATTTCATTTATTCTTTTCCACAGCCCTGTGAGGTAGGTCAGGCTGGTATTATTAACTCTACTGTGACAAGTGCAAGGAGAGAATTAAGAAGATTTGCACGTTTTTTGAGGTCTTCTGGGGACTGTGTGGGTTTTGAGTGAACTCGACCAGCATAGTTTTGACACTGTGGCCCACGGTCTTTCCACGGTGATCTACCACACGGTCCTGCACTCACAGCTAACATGGGTCCAGTTTGCGCAGATGGGAAGATAGTTCTGTCTCAAAGGTCTGTGGCGTGGTGGTTTAGTTTAATTTTGTAAGTCAATTTTTTATATTAAGAATAGTTAAAAGGAGAAAGTAAAAGTGAAACTTGCCCTTAATCACATAATTTTCTTTGCAACATTCCTATGTTAGCCCATCCAGCTTCCTTTCCTTAGCGATAAAGAAACTTGGGATATAAACTTCCCACTATATTCCTAAATTAATAGAAATATATTCTCCTAGTGCTCTTTAGGTCTCCTATAGATTCTTGGACTTATTTACTACTTGGATAGTTTCTACGTAATAGTATTCTGAGAGGAAGGGAGAGTACAGGAAAGGCATAGATAAAGATATTGTTGGCTTGTCATTCACCCCAAACTCTTCTGATATCTTTTTTCTTTACCTGTGGCTGCATTCTGGATGTTTATATCCCCAAATAATATTATTTTGGTTCATCTTTTCCACTGCACAACCCATTTATTATTCTCTTTTGGCAATGGTGAAGTTGCTATAGCTAATCTCTTCAAAGAAGAAATTCTACATTAGTTATCTTCAAAAACCACTAAATCCTTGTAACTATCATTGTTTTATTTTCAACATCTCTTAATTATTTTAAATATACAGTATAAGTACTATGCATACTGGATAAGTCTAGGTAAATTGATACTGGTAAGGAGAAAATATTTTCCATAAAATCAGCACTATGTACAAATACATCAAGCTAAGTGTTGAAGTGTGATGATTCTGTAAGATAGTAAGTATAATTCTGCAAGTGCCTTTATTTACATACAAAAATTGGAGAAAAAACAATATCAGTGGTTATGATATTTTTATATGAAAAGTACTTTCACATATGATAAAACCCAAACTATCAGCATTATGCTTACTGAATTTGCTCTTGGACCCTTATGTTGCACATTCTGCATTTTTCAACAACTGTCACCTCATCTCTATTATTTTTACTGCAAGATTCTAATTGTTTCCTTTATGGAATCTAGCTTACTAGTATCCTTGGCAATGCATTTTATGGCACTCGCACTTACTGTAATAGTTTGGGCAACCTGCCACTTAGTACCATGCCTGGAAAGTATTTTGTTAGTCTAGGTCCAAATCTTTATGGTCAATTTCATTATAAGCAATAATTGTTAGCATAGATACAATCAACGTCTTTAACTTAAAGCAATATCTAGGTTTCCTTACAGTTTTATTAAAAAGCAAATTTAAATTTGAAGATGTATAGGTATAAAATTCTCATGATAAAGAAAAATTAATAGTTTTATAGAGCTACAATTGCAGAAATGCAAACTCCTGCACATACAATTTACATTAATGCTTGTGTATTTATATATATTTCTCTCTCCTCTACAACTACCCTTAAAAAAATCTTAGTAGCAGAATATTTAACCTACTTTATTCAATGATTTTACCACATCGTTAAAGTCACAGTAGTATAGTAGGGCAAATCAGTGCTTCTCAAACTTGGCTGCATGGAGAAAAAGGAAATACAGGCACTCACACTCATCACAAAGACAATTGGTCTGTGGCAAGTTCTAGTGACATGTTTTTTAAAACTCTAAAAATGATTCTGATATGTGCAAGGGTTGAAGTAAAAAAGGAACATAAACAGAAGTGTTTTGATTTAGAACTTTAAAAATATTGAACATTAGTTCATTAGTTGCAGTATCCACCAAAATGAATGAAAAATTAGTAAATCTAAATGGAATGCTATTTTTGAAAATACAGCCTGAAAGATTTTCAGGCATTAACAGCAACATAAAGGACTGGGATTTTGAGAGTTGAAAGATACATTGTACAAAGATTTATTAAAGATATTTTGCCTTTGTGGCCAGTTGGAATAGAGGACACATTTCTTGAGGAAAAGGGAACACTACACATGATGATAAAATTAATTTCCATTTAAAATGAAGTCAAATTCTAAAGAGTAATTTGCTTTCTTCAATACACTAATTTGGTAAGAATGCATTTTGAACAGTAATGCAGTATTGCAATAAGGAAGAAGGCCTCGGGTACACTCAGTTTGACTTAGATTTATGCACAGGTGACTGGATATTTTCAACATAGATAGACAAAGATGAAGGTAGGGAGTGGAGGGTGGTAGAGTCAAGAAAATGAATGATTACAAAGGGCTATCTACAGAAGTGTCAATTAGGCTGTGTCAGTTGGAAATTATTGGATTCTGTCCTCCCACAGAAACTGGGAGACTGGATGACTATATTTTAAAGAAATGACTTTCAGGTCCTTGAGAAAGACCCACCTGAATCATAGGGGATGCACATAACTCTCAGAAGGACAGAAAAAGGGCTGACAATATTAGTAAGCGCTGTAAGACACAGTGGTCAGGACTGATCTTCAGATTTTGGCTAGGATAAACCACGAATTCTTTGGGGAGGCTTGTTCTCTTTTAAGCAGTTTTGGAAAGGGTGAGGGGAGACAGGGTCATCCTAAGTATGTGTCCTTGAGATGTTAGAAACTACATTATTATTTGCTTAAGTCTTTTAATCTGGGACCAGGAGGCAGACAAAATCTATCCTACCACTATATCTCAGAATACTCTCCTGCTACCTCATCTTCCCCTGAGTAATCATAAAAAGCTTTGGGGTTTCAGATAAAATGTTTCTTCTTTTAGGAAGTTTTCCATAGCTACCTCCAATTTCTGAGTATAGATTATGTTAGGAATCCATGTTACCCTAACTCCGAAACATATGATTGTGATTTTAAAGAACTTATGTTTCTTCTTCATTAGATTGTAAACTTCACTAAAGCACAATGTGTGCAATTTAAGCCAATGCTAGGGGTTTAATTTCTAGCTTAATAAGTAGCACATATTAGATCTCTGTTGAATGAATACATGTTGATTTGATCAAACACTACTCTTAGTTAGTAGCATGTTCATTTGGAAGACTGAGCCATTTTAAGCCTACTTGAAGCAATGCCCTTCACAGTGTTTGGTGTTGCCTTGTAAAAGTGTAGCCAACGTCTTCATCTTTACACCTAAGCAGAATCTGGCATTTCTCATGTCACATTTACCAGTCTCTGTGTGGCCCAACATCTTTAGTCACCTGCTCCTTGCCTTCCCTACTGTTCATGTTTCCAAATTATCTTTCCCTAAGCGCCATATTTGTTTTGTGCTAGTTTCCAACCATTGTCTACCCTTGCTTTTCTTGTTTCACTGTTTTGGGATTCCTAGTAATGAACTTTGCTCTGTTTAATCAGGGACCCAGAAGTCTCCAACTGGGTAAAGCCATCATCTTATTTAGGAGCCACTTCTGACCTCCACTGGCACTCGTGGTAGGCTGAAGAGCACACGTGAGAGAACCTGTGCTGTAAGCTTCCAAAATCAGTTGAAACATTACTTGACTCAACATGTTTAGCCACATAGTTTGTGCATCCACTTATATTTTCCCACATCTAGAACCTAGGCAGGACAAATAAGTGTTGGTTGTTGCTGCCATTTAACATTAACATTAGCATTAGAAATTAACATTAGGTGTTTGTGATATATCTATCAATCTTACCTAAAAATAATATTGCCTCCTATTTAAAGAGTTATAACCAAATAAAATCTATATAATCTCCTCAAGGTAGTGAAAACCAAAAGTTAATTTAAAAATTATATTAATAATTTTGTATATGGCTATGAATTCTTCACAATAGGTAGCAACTTTTGTAGAGACTTCTTACATGAGTTTAGGGCACATGGGATTTACAAATTAGGAACTATCTATTTTTCTCAAATTTTGAACAGTAACAATAAAGGGTAGTACTGTATTTTTGATTAGACTAGGTTAATAAAGTGGCAAAACAGTAAATGTAAGCAGTAGATAAATTCACAGGATGGAAACTTGTACCATATTCTCTGTAGTACGATATATGAATAAGCTTCAAAAAACAAATGAACATTCTTCCTTCAGAGGTTCTTCAGTTAATTTTCTTGCAGGTCATGTTTTTCATCATATGTTAGCTCAAAGACTGAGCAACTTTCAATCTGTAACATTTTTCATATTATTTAAAGAGGCAATCTTGGTTCTTAATACTTTAGCAACAATGCCAAATACCACCACATTACCGAGAGTTGATGTTTATTGACTGCTCGCCCTTGCTGAGCACTGAGTATTTAAGTAAGTCCATTTCCTCATTAATGCTTTGTGGTGTTCCAATACTTACTCTTACTTCTTACCTGGTTCACATTTCCCCCCTTGTATTATGTCTCTTGTGATTTTCTTTGTTCTCTTACTCTTTTTCTATTCCATTACTCTGTCTCCAGCTAACCTCAATTCAAGCTATTCATGGTTTAGAAAGTATTTGTGCTTCAGAATTTCATTTTTTTAAAAAAAATTCTTAATTTTGTTCAGTATGAGACAAAAAGCAATTTCACAACGGAGAAAAATATAAGATCATATTTTGCATTAAATATGGACAGATTTACTCAGTATGCTTCAAGCATTTGTATGTATAAACTTGACTTAAATCAAAGAAACATGGGCTGAAGGAAAGGAAGCCTTTGTGAAGTGGTAGATTCCACATGAATGCAGAATCTTTTGTGAAGAAACCTCTGACAGAAGATGGAAGAAAGAAAATAGTTTACAAAAGATGTGGGTGAAGGATTGGCAAAGAAAATGTGTAACACAAAGCATGGACATGTGTGAGGTATTCCTCAGTGTTTTGTATTGATAATTTGCATATTAAAAAGTCAGGAGTCTTCGCATTAGTGAATCCCTAACTAGTCTCTGACACAATAGACTGATACTTCCCTGGAGGAGTCATTATGGCCAATCATGTCAATGATCCGCATATTAATGAGTCTCTTACATGCTCATCAACAGGTAGTTTAATAGGCTTCCATTGAGTTATTTTTCATTTGCTTTTTAAATATATTCTCTCCTCCCTTCCTTTTGTAATACTATTGTGAAGAATTGACAAAAAGATGCATTAAGATAATTTTAATGTGTGATGTAAATTCACAAAAGCAGACTTACTGAGTCTGCCTAAAATAAAAAAAAAAAAAAACCTTTTCAAATGCAGTTAAAAACAAATCCAGTTTGATAATAGGCCTCTTATTTGGATTTCAATGCAAGCCATCTAGCCCCAATTTACCCTAGTTCAGTTTTCCTTGGTGTATTAAATTGTGGTATGATTAACATAAGTAGAAGAACTAGTTCAAAAATATTTTTGTGAAGTGGAATTTCTTGAAAATGGAAATGAATTCCAACAGACTTCATATCACAGAGGCTAATAAACATTTAATAAAACTGAAAAGCAGAATACAATGATATAAAGACTTTAAAATATACATGAAATATTAGTATATTAGTTTTCCTATTACAGAGACAACAATACCTGGTATCTGCAATTTAAAGAGTTTAATTAGACTCATGGTTTCAGGAGATTCAGTCCGTGGTTATCAGGCATAACTCCTACATTAGGCACCCATTTGGTTGCCTAGCAACATGGAAATGTTCCATGACCTAAATGAAAATTTTGTAATTTTTATATTTAACATTTAAATAAAGGTAGTTGCTGCAAGACATTGAATATCTTAACATTTCTAACTTACTTTAGAAAGCTTTAACTTCTATTACTCATAATTACCATATTGAAGAAACTGAGTGAATTTTTACAAACACAGACTCTATGATCAATCCTATAAACAGTGAATGATTGCTTTTCCAATTCATTAAACAATACCCCTGATGTACTCTGCAGATAAAGAAAAGTATATTGTATGAAATGTATGGAATTCTTTGTCAAGGCCAGGAATGGGACAGAAGCTGGGAGTTGAGAGATGAAATTGGAGAAGTTTGGTACTGTGCTCCCCATAGAAAATTACAAACAATCACATGGTAGTATCACCATCATGAGGAAGCACAGAGCGCACAGATATTCACGTGCATGGCTCCAGTTTAATGCTCTGGCTTCACATTTTCCATCTTCAGTTTTGCAGGGGAACTCTTTACAGAGAGGTGTCACTTATGAACGAATTGTTGTCAAAGTCTGGAAGTCTCATGTCCCCTTGTGAATCTTTCCAAACATACATTAGAAGTATTGGCTTACCCATGAAGTTTCTTTTCTTAAAAGGATTTTCTTAAAAAGATTTTCAAAATGATGTGTAATTCAAAGGCTGTGGAGCTTGGATGTCAGGACTCAGTGTTTAATAAGCCAAATAACTCAGATGATGTTTACTATAGTTTCCACAGAGAAAGCACATATACACACGTTTTCCTTAACTGCAATTAACTGGTTCAGTGATTTGACTCTGTTAATGACTTCTAAATAACCACAAACTAGTATTATTATTACTATTATTAAAATATTGCTTTAAATTTATTAAACTTAACAGGGAAAAATACACATGACAATATTCTAGGAATGTCTGAATGATGAAAGCAGTGTAAAGTCTTAGCATCACTTTTTTGGAGAACTGTAGATAGGAGGCAATCAGACTTGTGAGTTTTCAAGAATCTCTACTGGGCAATCACGAGTTTCTTGTCACTCCATAGGTGATGATTACTTCCTTTAAGAATGAGGATAAAATAAAATAAGGATTTAGGATAATAAGTTTAAGGATTTTTTTTCTGCTATCTCTCTGATATGTATTCCTTCAGTGTTCCAGTGTCCATTATTACTTAAAAACATTTACATTTCTTCCTCTAAAATATAATCAAAAGTTGTGGTAGAAGAGTTCCTTGAGCTAAGTCTATCTTAACTCTTTTCCTCATAAAATTCATGAATTCTGCTTGTCATCGTGTCTCATTCCAGAGAAAATTATAATATTTTTGGTTATACTTGGGCTTCCAAGGTTCTACTTAATTTTTCACTAGATTGTAGCAATTTAGTGTTTCTGTTGAAAGTACACATTTCTGCACAATTGTGCATGATCCTTGATTCAGTAACAGAATAAAATGTAAGAAACCTTTCTCCCTGGAGTGAATAAAATGTAAGAATCCTTTCTCCCTGGAGTGAACTATGAAATCTCTCACCTACCAGTTTGACATGACAAAACAGATTTGGACTTGTAATTCTTGGTAAAAATGAAAAAAAAAGAAAAAAGAAAAGAAAGTAAGAAAGAAAATTAAGAACCTTTGAGAAAGAGATCAAAAATATTCTTCAACAAGATTATATATTTCACTTGTTTCTTTCCTGAAATTTCTTGTATTAATAAGGTGAAGTATCATAATTTATAAGTTCAATCACGAAGACAATGAATGATATTTTAATTTACAAAATAAAATTGAGACTTTTAAAAATGTAGTAATTCAGCTTTTTGCTAAATAGGAAAATAACTATAAACCTATGTGAGTACAAAAATAGTGGTTTATTCTTAGTAACTTGAATGCTTGAACAATTCAGTCTAATTTAATTATGAGACTTATAGTTTCCAATAATATATAGGAGTAATTCCAATACATTTGCTTGTCATAATGAGGTGTAAATATGGGTAGTGTGCCAATATTTGAAAAGTTTTGCTTGGATGTAAAATAATGTGGAAATAAATCATTTCATGATACATACTAGAAATAATAAGACTTCCTCACTAATTGTTCAGGTCAGATTCCTCCATTAAATTTTAATTGATGTGATTTAATTGAAAACATCTCTTTGATTATATTGCAATTTTAAATTTCTACTGCTTCTGCAAGTACTCGTCACTTTTGAAAAACTCATTAAGAAATTTTCAAATTAAGTGTTTCTAAATTACGTTCACTATGTACTGTTTGTTAGTTAAATAAATGTAGTGCTCTAAAACTGAAAAGCTTGTTATTTAATATCACAACTGACATGAGCAAACTGCTTCTGTTTTGAGCAGTAAAAGGGTCAGTGGAGGATGACTCTGGCTGTGTCAGAGTCACGAATCTCAGTGTAGTCTTAGGAAAGAAGCCTCTCCTTTGCTATCGATGTTGCTGTGTGTGCTGAGAAGACGGTCAGTATGACTGAACTGTATCCCAGATCCTTTCATAAGTTTTCACTTTAAAGATAAGAATGTGTTGCTCACAGGAAAAAAAGTCCCTTAATTTGTAAGTTGTTAGGACACAGAATGAGCATATTAAGAGAACAGAAAGTCATTTTTAAAATTCTGACTTTTCCTGTAGAGATTATATCTTGCTGTTTTCAGTGCTGTGAATAATAGAGAGCTGTATTTATTTTGTTTTCCTCTCTAGCATTATCATCAAAGAACTGAACTTAATACATCTTTTCCCCCTAAATTCATTCTGTATAATGCCTTTAAATTTTTTTTCTTAGACACTTCTGTTTACAATTAAACATTTATCTCAGTTACCTGTATGTTGGGTAAATATTTCTTTTCTGATTTTAGTTTTGTTAAGAGAAAACTTCTGGTACTGCGATACCAAAAGAAAAGATATTAAGTTGTAATTGTTGGCTAATGCATTATGAACTTTACCTCTCATTATATACTAGTCTTTACCATCTTTCTTCTTCCAATAATAAGTGGATATGAAATTTCAGAGTGCAAGAAAGTCCATTTTTAGGGAAATATCAACATAAAATTGTGTAAAGAAATAGTATACAACATGTCATTTTTTTACCCTGAGCAAATCTCGTCATATATTTGCATGCATCTGCTTAGTGTCAATGCAGATATAATGTTCTTCAGTCACACTGCAAAAATTCAAATAAAATTTATATTATTTCTGATTTAACAGGTCATTCTTTTTTCCCTTTCTTGATGAAAAAGAGGATAAAGGAAATGAAATTAGACCATAAATTTAAAGAAAGATGAACCGTCCAGATTTCTGGACAAGTTCAACTTTTACTTTTTAGCTATATGTCATACAGTGAAGTGTGGTGCCCAAGTATTCCGAGGTAGACAGTTCTGAAGCATGCAGCAGAGTCCTAAAGACATAAAATCTACATGCATGATTCAGTTGGATCCGTATCCTTTCTTATACCAGTAATTTTATTCCTTTTGGAACAGAGTTATATTCCACTGCTTATAAACTAATCTTGCCATTAGTCTTAACTGGTTGGATAATTATGAGACTTAGCTTTTATAGAATAGGTCTCTGAGTGATTTTATGCATATTTTAAGAAACATGTTGTGTCATATTTTAAGATACATGTAGTGGTTTTACAGGAATTTGGGAAGAAACCATATTATTCATTTTAATAAAACCTGCTATACTTGGACAGTGTTAAAATTAACCATAACTCCAAATATGAAGTACAATATACCAAAAATTATAATAATATTAATATGGTACCCAAATCCTGACACTGAATAAATCAGGTAAGTAATGAAAGAAGGTAAAAATTAGTATTCCAGTGCACACTGTATTTGGAGAAGATATTTCTAAATAAAGAGCTGCTTTTACTGAAGATCTACTTATTTTTCTTTGGAGTCTGATTTTCTGATAAGAAGGGCATATTTTAAAAGTTTATGAACCAATGTTACTATGGACTACAAGTTTTACTGATAGAGGAGTTGAGGTAAACATATGAGGGAATCTGATAAATACTAAAAGTTTAGAAAATTCAAAGTAGAAGGAGACGGTGGGATTTGGATTATAAGATAAAATCTATCAGTGAGATATTGGGTAACAACAACAATAATAAACTTTTTAAACACTTCATATGTCGAAAACTATGCCAAATAATTTCTCTGTGTAACAAGGAAGCAGTATTTGGGAGAAATATCAAGCAGAGAGAGGTTAAGTATCTGGTTTGCAGTTATATGCTTGGCAATTTATTTAGTAAATATTCAATAAGAGGAAAGACAGATGTTCATGCAGGCCTTTCTGCTTTCCTTTATTTTGCATTTACCATCTACTAAAAGCATGTTGGCATGTGGACCAAGACACACAGATCTATCATTTTGCCACTATACAATTTGCACAACATTTGCCATATTGTTAGTGCTTTCCTATTAAATGATGGATGGGACTCTTCAACTACGAGGCCTATTCCAGATCAAAATGTTTTGTGAATTAGAGGAATTTTGCCAAAATATGAAGTAAACTTTATGTATATTACATCTGTCTTAGATATAAAGAGTCTGTGACAGTCAAATTTTTAATGTTTAACAGCTGGCTCAACAAATGATCATGTGCTTGTTTGTTAATTTACTAAGTTTTAACTCCTTCCCCAGCAATGCCTTATTTTATTCCTCAAGGCCCATAAGATCAGTCTATTCTTCAATGTGTTTCTTTTCACTTGGGTACATGTGAAATAGGTACATGATTATTTTCTTTTGTTTATAGAGCTGCACTTAGCGTAATGGAGTGTGTCTTGCTAACATGTATAATGGGGTACTTCCTGCATCGTGTTACTGTCATCATAAGGATCTGCTTATAGTCCCCGTCTTTAATTCTCTCTTCTTTTTAATTTTTTATTGTGTTAGTGTATACTCCCATAATAGAATAATGAAGATCATTTGGGGGAATCTGCACATACATGGAACCTATCTAGATGATTTCCAATCACTTTACTCCTCTCTCCCATAATTTTCCCAGTCCTTGTCCCGTTCCCTAACTCAAAGTGCTTGCTATCTTTTTTCCTGTCATCTCTCCTTTATTTGGTAACTCAGTTGCCAAATGTAATTCTTTCCATGATTCTGGTTGCAGAATTCATTGTATGATTTTAGTTGCAGGCAACTGATGTATCACTATTTTTATTCATTCATTTCTTTACATTTTAAGTTTCTCATGCAAAAGAAACCATGTGATATTTAACCTTCTAGATCTGACTTATTCACAACCTGTAGTCCTTCTTTACCTGCAGTTAGATCAAACATTAATGCACCTCACCTAACTCAGAGGTTCCAGGTAAAAATGGAGATTCCCAGTTTCTGCTCAAAGATACTAATTTAGTAGATCCAGCAAAGAAAATGTGCAATATATTTTTCTTAATATGATGATCTCCCATCCGATCCATTTTCTGTAAATGAGATGGTTTTGTTTTTCATTATCTTACAATCATTCATAACCCTCATCATTTTGTGCCTGAAGAGCACAGCCTCATGACCTGTCTTCTAGCTTCACTGTGACTCATCCATGGTTTCCTTTCTGTTACCTCCAGCAGTAGATTCTTGAAAAGAAATCTTATACTCTTTCCATTTCCTTCCCTTTTTTTCTGTCTCTTTCTGTATCTCTGTCTATCTCTCCCCCCTTCTTTCTCTCTCTCTCTCTCTCTCTCTCTCTCTCTCTCTGTCTCTCTCTTTCTGTTTCTATTTCTGTCTGTCTGTCTGTCTCTCTCCCCACCACCACTCCAGTAGTTAAAAAGTACCCAAAGAGTTCATCCCTATTTCATCTGGTTTGTTAAATTCTTTACAGTTTGGCTCAAACAGCTTCAGTTCACGCACTGATATTCTTCCTCCAAAAATATTCAACCCTCTGAACATCTTACATCTTGTTCTTGAATGTGTCTTTTTCTTTGTGCTTTCATTGTTAACTATCTGTTCTTTACTCACCTACAATGACATCATCACTCTTTTCTAATTCTAAATATCTCACTTATCCCCAAAACTAACTTAGAATGTTATTTCTTTTGTGAAAAACTTCAGTTGTCTTGACAGTGGCCTCCTTGTTTCTGTCCTCTTTTTTCAGCACTAAGAAAATCACTATCATAACTGATTGCATATGATGATATGTATGACTTATTATAATTGTTATAATGGCCCCATCAATGTATCCATTGAATTTTAAGTTCCTTGAGATAAGACCCTAAGGGTTATTCACCTTTGATTTCCAGTATTTATTATAGTTCATGGAACATAGCAGTATTGGAGGTATCTATTAGAAGAATGCATGACCCATCTTATGATTACACACTATGGGTGACTACATTAAGTAACTTTCGGTACAGGGAACTATTGCTCTACAAAATCATTTTTAATTTCTAAATGTATAGTAATTAAAAATTGTGCCTAATTACTTGACTTCAGAGTTAAAAAAGCATTGTCCTAACCTGAAAGATTGATAATTTAAGCATAAAAATTATAAAAAGTATAAAAATTCTGCATGTTCTAAAATACTAGATAAAAGTTTTAAATTAAAGGTTAATGGAAAAATAAGTGAAACCAATGCTATGATAAAGTTGACAAGTTGTAGAAAGGAAAAGGGAGGAGAGAAAGAACTGTACATATTTATTTAACGGTATTTATTGCATGACATGCTGTATTTGCCAAACACCAACATAGATATGTAGTGTTTTTGCTACTTAAGCTCTCACTACATACTCAGTAGTAAGCTTATCTGTCCTCTTACCAATTTAACACTACTTTTGTATTTCAATCTTCAGACGAATTCTTGAAAATGGTTAAGGCAGGTTCCTTTTCCTTCTCTGTTATCACTCAAAAATATTTCTTATTCTTCTCTTCAGAATCATATTTTCAAATTCTATGAAAAAGTGTTTTTTTGTTTTGAATTGAATGTATACATCAATTTGGAGGAAAACTAATATCTTCATATTTTCAGCCTATTTATGAACATGGTATATTTAAAAATTTTTCTCTGCTTTCATATTTTGTGGTATATTTTTATTCTTTTTGCTATAGGGATTTCCCATATTTTCTATTAGTTTTTACATGAAAATTTGATATAATATTTAAGTTTCACTTGTTTCTACTGTTCTTTCTTGCACATACTAAGAATGTAAAGTTTTTCTTCTTTATTTTCATATTTAAATGTTTTTATATGACACGACCAAAATGCAGCACATTTGTATCCCTAATCATTTGTTCCCAAAAGGAGTTTAAAAAGTAGTTTCTTTTCATTTTAATAATTTCTTAAACATGAAAGTACTTTAAAATTTGAATTAGAAGAATGATAGCATTTCTACTAGATTAAAAAACCAAAATACTTGGATAGCCATTACAGTTCTAGCAATGAGACTTTTAGCATTCTTATGGAAATAAAGAGGAAACAAGAAAAACTAAATCTATTTCATAAGAGTATATATATTTTAAACATATAGATATTATGCACTGGGAAAACAAAATGTGGGCCAAGCTTCCACTCAAATTTTTTTATTTTAAAAAGGGTAAAATTAAACACAACAAAACAGAATAAAACAGAACACAAGAAAGCAATGTTAGAGACATAAATTTCAAAGCAAGACAATCAGAGGTCTTCACTATCAATCTTACTGACTCTTGTTTTCTTCCAAATAGTTGTCTGAATCTTCAGATACAGAGAATTCACACGAAACAACATAGTAGGGAACTGATCTGAACAGGATGAGGAAGGTGTTTCAGGTCTTCAAGACCAGACAATAGGGAAGCCAACAATGGCTGTCATAGTGTCTCTCATTGTCTTCAAAACAGCTGTCCATACCTTCATGAATGTTGAACTTAAAAAAAACAAAACAGGCTGAACTCTCTCTGAACAAAGAATGATAGTATTTCTGGATTTCACATCATAATGCTGCGGAATTAGCATTGGGTACTGTAGTGTCTCTTTTTCTTCAAAGTAGTTGTTCATTTTATCATGCATTATATAATTGGTTCTCATGAACTGTTTATAAGTTCTACACATGCATCAGTCTCTACATGTATATTTGTCCTTTCTGTAGTGGAGGGAAAAACAAAACAAAGCAAGACAAAAAAAAAACCAAATTCCTAGAAAAACATGAAAGGAAAAAGTCATATAAAACTACAATAGAAGGTGATCTACAATGGTTACTATGATGTCTCAGCAGTATATAACAACATTAATAAAAACAAAACATTTGAGACATTATAAGATTTCAAAAGCAGATAATAATCAAACCAGAGTGGGTATCTTAATGAATCTTGTCATCTTCAGTATAGATGCCTATACTCTTAGACTTGATACTATCAATCATAACAGATTCGAATAAAAAAAGTCAATACAAAACAGCAATCTAACAAACCAGATTCAAATAAGATCAGTCATAATAAGACAGTGTGTAAGTGATACAGGGCTTCACATTAAGTTATTAGGAAATTAAGAATGATTGCCATAATATATCCTGCTATTTTTGGGATAGCTGTCTGTGCCCTCAAATCTAGTATAAGTACACAAACTGGAACAGAACATAATCCACCTAAACAGAGTGGTGAAAATAATGTAGATTTTAAATCTTGTTACCCTATTAAAAAATATCCTCTGCCTTCGTTTTTTAGACAGTTCCTCCCCTTTCACTCCCACAGGGTGCACTGCCCTTTTTGGGTCCCACTAACTCCCTCAGCTTTTAGATTGGGGGGGCAACCTGCTATGTATCCTAACTGGTTCTAAACCTTCTGACTCTTGGGCTTGATCTCAAGTTGTATTCCTTTACTTATAAAAGCCTCAAGGTTTTCCTTCATTATAGCTGAGTAGTTCTCTACTGCACAAAAGTATCATGTCTTTTCAACCTATCTGCAGGTGCTGGTTGAGTTGCCCCCATTTCTCTCTGGTTCCCTGTCGCATTGAGCATTGTTTTCTCATATTTTAATTTCTGTCCATAAACTCTCTTTCAGGTTAATTATGGTTCCTATACAGAGCATCTCTATTGACCTTATCTCCTGTTATACTCTGCCTGTGTTTCTTTTTGTTAGTATATCAAAGTCATCTATGTTGGAGATTACAGCCTACCTTCTCTGCCTCATTTCTGCTATTCTATTTTTCTGCCATTGGTTTTCTACTTTTCATTCACTGTCTGCTCTGTTCATTGAGGCTTCTCTGCCATTGTTCCTGAAATCCTCGTATTCTTTTTCTCTCTCTCCAAAATGTCCTTCAGTATTTTTTGTAGGGTTGGATTGGTGGTTGCAAATTCCCCCAGTTCCTCTTTGTCATGGAAGCATCTTGTTTCTCCATTAATTTCTAGAGACAGTTTTGCAGGATACATCAATCTGGGCTGGAGGTTATTTTCTTTCAGGGCTTGGATTACTTCGCTCCAAGCTCTTCTTGATTTGATGGTCTGTATCAAGAAGTCTGCCATGATTTTGATGGGTTTTCCTTTATAGGTGATCTGTTTCTTTTCTCTGATGGCTTTTAATATTCTGTTCTTATATTGAATTTCTGGGATCTTGATCATTATGTGTCTGGGTGTAGCTCTGTTTTGGTTGTAGGTGGCTGGAGTTCTGTATGCTTATACATCTGCATATCACTTCATTTTGCTATGCTTCAGAAGTTTTCCTTAATAATTTCTGTAAATAGTCTTTGCAATTCCTTTGTTTTGACTCTTGCTTCTTCATTCACATGTTTTATTCTTAGGTTATAGATCCTCTTGTCATCTTCTAGCCTTTGTATTGTTACTGTCTGTTTCCTTGTTATTTTTAGGAGATCTTGCCTTTCATGATCACACATTGCAAACCTGTCTTCAAGTTTTGATAGTCTATCCTTAGATTCTTTCAAGCAGTTTGCCAGCTTTCAATGGAGTTTTTAGTTTCCTGGTAATCTCTTTGAATCTGCTTCATGTATTCTAGGTTTTCTTTATATTCTTCATTGACTGTTTCTCTCCTTCTTTTGTGTTCCTCCATTCTTCTGTCTGTGTCTTCTTGAGATATGCTTAGCATTTCTTTTATTAATTTACTTGTATCTTGCTTAACTTGAGTTAATATTTCAGTTTTGAGCTTGTTTATGAGGTCCCGAAGATATCTCTTTATGTCTGCTGATGCTGTGTTTGATGGTGCATATTTGCTGCCCTCAATCTTTTTGCATTTACCTCTCCTGGATAAATATTCCCAGGATTGGGGGCTGAGGGCTTTTTCTTATTTCTTTCTTTTGTCATGTTTTTGGTTCCTTCCATACAAGTGTATAATGTAGTTCCCATCCCCTTTCCTTGTTGGTTATGGTTCTTCTGGAGCATGCAGGCTAGGGGCTTCTGCCCTCTCCAGTCCCCTGTCAGCTACTGAGGTGCAGGCAGGGGCAGTGTAGAGGTGCAGGCAGGGGCACTGTATGCTGGCCACTTCCCTCTGGGCCAGTCAACCTTCTTGGCCCTTCACTGCGTCAGTGGGTGCTGTGGTAGGAAATTGGGTTGGGATGACTCACTGGGTCCTGGCCAGGGGTGTGACCCAGATCAAGAAGATCCCACCAATTGGCTCTGGGAGGGGAGCAACCAACTGAAGTCATTGCCATTCCCAGTTAGACCTGTACTGCCTGATTCCAACATGTCATCCAGTTGGTTGCCCCTTTCCTGTGGGAGGGTCTTATTCCCAGAATTCACCGAGGTTTAGTGCTGGTCCCTCTCTGGCTCCGTTCTCCACTGGGCTCCTAGACCTCTGATTTTAGTGTGGTTGCGGAGTGAGTCCACAGTATCTCTGAGTGAGTTGCGCAGGGGCGGCTCAGCTCCACTCAGCGGGGCCACTCAAGACAGTAGCGTTGGCGTGGGTTCAGGTTCGGGGACTCAGGCTGGTCTTGGGCCCGCATTCAGGCAGCTCAGGGAGAGCACCGTGCTAGCCAATCTTAGCTTCTTTAATGGTAGCCCCAGGACTTCGTATTTGAGCAGCTTATTCCCCTTCAGTTTCTTCCTGGGTTGAGAGAATGCATCTCCCTCTGTCCCAATATCTCCAGGATGTTCTATTCTAGTGTCTGAGCTGTCTCTCTCAGAGAGGCTCCTCTCCTGCTGCCTACCAGTCTGCCATCTTTTCCTTCTCCTCCACTTGTATTTCATTAAAATAAATCTTTGCATAATCACAGATCTCATTAAACAATATAAATCTGTAGATTAAGTTTGTGTAACTTATGCAAAATATATGTTTCTAGTGAAATTGTATTTAGATAGAAATACAACTTTTTGTTTGGGTTCATTTAGAGGTAAAAATACTTTTTGTAAAATTAAAATTAAACAAATGTACACAAAAATTATTGACTTTCTTACACACTCAAAGTAGAAGAATTTTTATGTTTTCTTATAATTTGTTAAAATAAAATCAGCTTTCCTGGGATTTGTATCAGAATGCTTTCACAGTGAAAACTGGGCTCTATTTCACAAATTTATTGCCAATTTTTTATATTCCTTTGGTTGCAAAAAAATTCAGAAGATGAAAATTCATCTGAGACAATACAGGAAAATGTAGATACTGAGCCAAATATTTCTGCTACATTGGATGTATATTATACCTACATGAAGTGGACATCTTTATTAATAATATCTATTCTACTGGGTGTCTTGAAAAAAAGTCTAAATTGTGATGATCCCACAAATCTACCTAGAGATTGTATTTGAAAAGAATAAGTATTTTTTTCTAATCAGTATGAAAAATATACTAGAAAAAGGGATGCAATTTGAATCTTTTTTTAAAAAGAAGATATACACCTGCATATGTGCATATGAATGAATTCTTGATTATAAAATTGGCTAGTGGCAATATGTGTACAAAATATTGTGAGTATAAATTCAGCTGTTTTTCAGTTTTAAAGTAGCTTGTACAATGCTCCCTCTTTTGCAGAAAGTGTTAATGTTCCTACTAACCTGTTTTGGCACTCAGTTTCGTTGTTTATCTTTTCTCTTTAAAATAAAAAAAATAAGTAAAATAAAATAATAACTGACATTTAAAATGACATAAATGGAATATCATTTTTAAAACTTTATCATGTAAACCAAATGAAAAATGGTCTCACTTTAAAAAAATTGATGAATGATGGACTAATCTAAATTCATGTATTTTTATTTTGTTTGTATAAATTTTATACAAATGGTATAATTTCCTTTAGAAATATGGCATGTGT
>PVJX010003941.1:0-12490 GCA_004027295.1 Dolichotis patagonum
GGCTGCATGGGCAGGCAAAGGACCGGGGCCTCTGGTGACAATACACAGAGACAGAAAACACGAGAAGGAACCCAAACAGGAGCATCGAGAACGCAGAGGGAGGTGGGGCAGGTGGGACCAGAGAGGAAGCCCCGGGGACCGTCGAGTTAGAGCATCGTACCGGGGAAGGCTGCAAACGGAGCTCAGTAGGAGTCCGTCTCACAGTGAGGGTGATGCTGCAGGTGCTGGACCCTTCTGCGTGGAGCCCACCTTGGCACTACGTGGTCCCAGGGGAGAGCCAGGAAGAGGGTGCAAAAGGGGAGCCCTTCCTGCTGGGGCCACTGAAACTCCTCCTGTCCCCAAGGGAGCTGCATGAAAGCACCGGCATGGAGCAGTGTCCCATGTGTGTCACTGGTCAGCCTCTCTCTTCCCAAACTATCTGCGAGGCAAAGCAGCCTGCAAAGCTGTGGGAACCCCGGAATTAGAGACACTCGGGGGGTCCTGAGGCCCCTGGCTCAGACCAACTTACCTGTCATGTAACCTCCCGCCAGGTGCCCGTGTGGTGACGGTCTCTGTTCAGTGTGCTGGGCCTCGACAGCATCCTAATTCTAGCCAGATTCAGGGGGTCTGAGTCCCACCTCCAAGGGCCTGGCCAGCGCCCGTTCACCCTGGCAGAGCTGGAAGAGGGTTCTTTCTAGAGCCAGTGAAAGCTATAGCAACAGAGAGAACGGCCTGGCCCAGGTGTGCACACACCTTACAGCATAGACGGGCCGAACCCAGGCACACCAGCCTGAGAGTCCTAGTAAGGGCTGGGGTGCCCAGGCACCAGGTGCTGGCTCCATCCCCAGAACCACACAGGTGAAGAGCAAGGAACCCCCTGAGAATAGTAACAAACCGAATCGGGGAACATTTAAAATAAAATTCTCTATGACTAGGTGGAACATTCCAGAGATACAAAGAAAGTGTGGTTGACAAAGAAATATATTGTCTCAGTCACTTTTCTTGTGGCTGGGACACAATACCCAGTGCCACAGGGAAAGGCTGATTTTGGCTCAAGTTTCTGAAGTTTCGGTCCTTGCATAGTCTGTAGCATGGTGAGAGGGTCTGGCGGAGGAGAGATGCTCGCAGCACGGAGGCTAGGAAGTAGAGAAAGAAAAAAGGGAGGAGACAGGGAGGGAGAGAAACACTTCCGGGTCACACCCCAAGAGACAGCCTGTTGATATAAACCATTACACATACATGGGATGTGCAAGGCCTGAGGAAGTCTTGATTGGGTGCAGAAACACTCCCCAGGTCTGTAGCACTTCATTACATGGCACAGATGCCAGAAGATGAAGCTACTACTGTGGCTTTTGTTCTTGCAAACTTCTTTTGGGAAGACCTGTATTTTGTGTCTATGTATACTGTACAAATATACGACACAGTGTCCGTACCTCAGTACAAAGAAGTCAAAGTGCCCAATAGAAGTACTAATGTGCAGAGACACTTTACAAAATACAATGTGCAGCTGACCAATGAGCACTCGGCACCCGCCATGCGAGTTCCAGGTGCCTTCTGGTCTGGACCTGCATCTGTTGCTGGAACGAAATATACAGCACAGTCATCATAAAGGGTGAGAACATTAGTGGGGCACAGGGTTTCTGAAGTGTGGGCTTTGGAGCCCTCTGGCCCCAAGGCAGCACCATCACAGTGGAAGTGTACAGCAGAGCAAAGCTGCTCCACTCTTGGTGACCAGGAAACAGAGATTGAGGAGGGGACCAGGAAGCTGCCCGCAGTCACACGCCCAGGACCCACCAGACATACACAAAAGGGAGCTTTACTGAGCCGGGAGTCGCTCGAGCCTTGAGCTGGCAGTGGACTCTCACCATCGAAGTCCCTTGGCCCTTCCCACCTTGGCTCCCTGGGCTGCAACCCTGGACATTGGGACTTGGCAGCTGTGTTTGTGGTGACTCGTCTGTCTCTTCCTCCAGTGAGCATTTGATTGCTGTGGACTGACTCAGCTAAAGTTCTAAGCGAGGTGGGAGCATCTTAATCAAAGCCATATTGTGCAAAAAAAAAAAAGTAAATTTGTATTTTTACTAAAGAGTCAGATCTTTAAAAGTTCTTGACAATGGGAATTAAAAATGTCTGTTCAAGTAAGCCCTGTGCAAACACTATCATTTCATCAGAAAGGGTCATTCAATTCCCATGGAGCCTAGAAATCTTCACAATCCAGTATGAATTTATAAAGTGAACTTCAAAGCAGCCTCTGCCCATCCTTCTCAGGAAACGACACAGCAAGCCCTCGTCTTTTGGGGGGAACATTAGGCTGTGAATTCAGTTTTCCCTGCAGTTTTGCGTCCTCTTAGATGCCAGGGTCTCAGAGCTGATGTTATCTGTGCCGTGTGGAATTAAGTTCTTTCTGGCTCTTCGCGTGCAAAGCTCTCAGGTCTTTGGAATATTAAAGAACTAAAAATGAGATGGAAACTGGTGTCTTTTTAAAAGGCCACTAATATCCTGATAGCGTTATCTGGGGAAGCAGCGCATTCGAGGAAGACACAACCGCATGGAAAGGTTAAGCCACAAACTCTGGGGCTGGTGTAATCACCCATGTGAGGCTGCCAGGAGCCAGCACGGGCCTTGGTGTCCCCATCTGTCTGGAGAGATGCTAATAACGATGCCCACTTTAGAGGGAGGTCGGGGGTGACTTTGGTGGCTGCCTGCTGAGCTTAGCACTCTGGAACGTGGTGACCCTTATAAGCAGAGGGCTGTGGTCACAGCGTGTTCTCCAATAGGAGCAATAAGCCCCCCCCCAGCACACCAGTGCTAGTCTGAACCTCCATTTAATGGACAGAATCATCTGGTCAACTAATTGCTGAGGTCAGGGGCAAAACTGCCTACACTATTCAGTTTCTCACTATTCCGTGTTGTGCTGGTTACTTTTCTCTCACTGTTGGGACAAAATACCTGATGCTCAGAATTAAAGAGGGAAAGGTTTATTTAGCTCATTTTGTGGAGGTTTCAGTCCATAATCAGCTGGCTCCAAGGCAGGGGAACGTGGCAACAGTTCATGGTGTCAGAAGACTGCAAAAGCAACAAGAGCAAGAGGGAGCATGAGAAAAGACTTTTTCTGTCCCTTATATTGTACGCAGGTTTCCCACTCTGGGGTGGGGGTATCACTCATACCCATAACCCCAGCATTGGACCAGGAATGAGTGACAAATTCTAGAAACCTGCCCCCGTGACTGCATGAGGCTTTGGGGGTATATTCAGACACAGACCATAACACATGTGGAGCATGGGCTCCTCCTCCTGCAATGTCTGCTTGCTCCTTCTGGAGTTCTGTGAGGGTCCTGAGCACTGGAGCTGCTGGAGAGAAAGGGTTCAGGGTCAGACTCACCTCCTCTCCCCAGGCCGATGTCAGCACTCCTGGAATCCTGTCCCTCCCGCTCTGGCTGGTTTGTCCTTGGTCTCACGGCACTCCAGCTGGCCAAGAGAAATTCAGGTCAGGAACCCGTCAGGGCTTCCCTCCCTGTCCTCAGCACCCGCCCCTCCAGCTCCCTGGAGGCTCTGGTAATCCTGGGGCTCCTGCCCTCATGACTAGGAGCTAATGGTCCGGGCCATACTTGGGTTTCAGAGTTTTTAAAGCCCCCCCTGCCCCCCGGATTCCAACCTGTGTGTGTTTGGAAATTACTTGTTTACTAGATTGTTCTCATGTTCCTATTGCTGGTATTATGCCCCATTGGATGTGATATACACAGTATTAGGTCATAAATGTTTACTGTAAGTGACAGAATTTTCTCTCTCCCAGAGAGCTGGAAGGGGTTTGACACAGATCTCACATGGGAGGATACCTTTGTTTACTCAGTCACGCATGTGCAGTATTCTTTTGAGCCTGGATTAATTTGGCCCCTGTTTTAGTCTAAGGGGCAAGGGTGGAGGGCTGTGGACTCCTATGTGGACCTTTTCTGAAAGTCAGGGAAGAGAATGGGCTCCTACTGGCTCTGGCCAGGGCTGGGGTGACTGTAGGCCCTAGGCAGAGCACATCTGGAGTCTGAGGGAGGATTCTGGTCCTCAAAGAGTCCTTTCTACTCTGCTCATGCTCAGTTCTTGGAATGAAAGAGCCATACCTTGATCTCAGGCCTGCAGTGGACAGGCAATTAAACCTGTGCAGAGGACCCTTGTTCAACGAGTTTGCTAAGTTCTGTCTCTGCCCAGCAGGCCTGTGGATGAACCGCAAGGTTAACCGTACCTGAGCTCTGTCTTGCACCATTGCAAATTCCCTTACTCCCGTTTCCTTACTACGGCTTTCACGGTGTATGTCTTTTCTAAGCAGAGGATTTGCCATGTGTTTTGTCATTGTACTGGTTTTCAATCTTCATTGGAAGAGAACTCACACTATTTATTTTGCTTAGAGAAGGTAGAGCATTAACGTGTGCGGCTGTGATAAGACACGTGTGATGCTGAAGCAGGCGTATTTTCCAAACACAGAACCTCATCGCGTCGTGATTTAGTGGGGTTGCTTAGCTGCAGCTTTCCTATCATCGACAGGAAATTTGATCTATTAGTCGCACATTTGTCAACCATACTTATGAATGGATGCAGGGAAGCTGTCACTCTATTGAAATTCTAACCATAATTGTACAGTTAAAGGAAAAGTGAAAGCACTCAGAAAATCAGCTTTAAAAATATCTGTGTTAAAAAACCAGCTATATAAATGTTAATGTTAACATTAAATCCAAAGCCACACTTCTGCAAAGATCGGGAGGAAATGTTGCCTTCTCCTGTGTTGTGTAGGAGAAACTGAGGTATGCTGGGCTTGGGGGGCCAGCTCCAGGAGGTGGGGGTTTCCAGACCTGGAAGTGGGCATCGCTCCCCACAGAGCCCAGCCTGGGGGGCCAGGGGTCACCTTGTCCCCATGTTGTGACCCCCAGGTCTGTAGGAGAAAAGTTCTCTCTCTGGATCCACGGGAACCAGAAATGCGGACACCGGGCACTCTATAAATAGTTCTGCTATTCTGGCTTCCTCCACATCCTATCCGTGACATTTTAAAGCCACTCAGGAGACACAACCTGGCTTTGGTGGCCTCAGGCGAGTCCTTATCAGCTGCAGAAACTGGCAGGTACGTCAGGGGACATAAGACGCCTATAGATGTGACAGTTCTGATGTCCTATAGATGTGACAGTTCAGAGGAAGTCCCTGGTCCACTGCTGGGGTGCTGGGAAGCTGCCAGGGACTTGGAATGGCTCTTCCTTTCCAAAAGACAAACCAGAGCCTGGTGCTCCTGCCGGCTCCTCGTGGGCTCTGTCACTGTGTTACACTTGGGCTGTAAAGCTGTCCGCTCTCTGAGACCTCCAAGCCGGGAAGTGGGTCTTGGGTCCCTTGGTGCCACACGTGGTGAATGCAATGCCTGCTGCACAGTCCCTACGTGATCTGTGCACGGACCCTCATTCAAAGAGTTTGCTAGGTTCTGTCTCTGCCCAGCAGGCCCATGGATGAACCGCAAGGTTAACCATACCTGAGGGGCTGGGGATTTAGCTCAGTGGCATAAGTGCCTGCCTTGCAAGCATGCGGTCGTGAGTTTGATCCCTGGTACCAATAAAAAAAAAAAAAACAACAACAACAACAAAACACCTTATCTGAGCTCTGTCTTGCACCATAGCAAATTCCTTTACTCCTGTTTCCTTGCTACGGGTTTTACGGTGTATGTCTTTTCTAAGCAGAGGATCTGCCGTGTGTTTTGTCATTGTACTGATTGTACTGTACACATCACAAGTGCTCTGTCACTTTGCTGTCCAGTGTGTGGTCTGTGGGTGCATTGTTGCCAGGAAGGTGGGCAGAGATGCAGAATCTCCAGCTTGCCCAGACCTTCTGGAGCAGAGCCTGCATTTCAGCCCGATCTCCAGGGTGCAGTGTGCTCACCCTGGCTTGAGAAGCTCTGTCCTAACGGGAAAGAGGCTGACTAAAAGCTGCACGGTTAATCTATTTCTGGCTAACTTTTGCTCCCGGCCAACCTCCATCCTGGTTGCCCTGCATCCTGACTGAGCGCGGTTCCTTGCTTCCTGAGTGGAGTTTAGATCATGAGACCCGAAAGAGGTGTGCAGTAAAAGTAAACATGTGAGTCTCTTACCTGTGCCCTGGGTGCCACCCCATGCTCACCAGGAGATGACAGCTGTGGCATTAAAGCAGCTGTTCCTATCACATCACAGATAACGAAAGCCACTGGCATGATGCTCCCGTTTTTTGCTGGATATTTGTTACCTGGGTGATTGAATACTAAGGATCATGGCATGAAATTCATTTAAAGGGAAAATCCAACTGTGCTCCACTGCTTCGGCCAAGCCCATTGACCCTGACTTTGACCCCCATTCTGACCAGTGACCTGTAGGTCTGCATAATTCTCTACATTCTCTGTTACTCCAAATTGCATTTGGCAGCTGTCTTAGTTACTTTTCTCTTATTGCTGAGACAAAATACCCAATGCCCAAAATTAAGGAAAGAAAGGTTTACTTAGCTCTAATTTTGTAAAGGTTTCAGTCCATAACCTGCTGGGTCCAAGACAGGGTGGCATGGCAGACAACAACAATTCATGGCAGCAAAAGACAGCAAAAACAGCAAGACCAAAAAGGGAGGAGCAAGGAGAGAAGACTGTCTTTTATACTGTACGTAGACCACCTTAGCGGGGGTGTAGCACTCACACCCTTAATCCCAGCAATGGACCATGAATCATTCACAAACGCCAGAAGCCTGCCCCCATGAGTGCATGAGGCTTTGGGCGAACATCTAGACACAAGCCATAACATCTACCTCACACACACACACACACACACGCATGCACATGCACATGCATGCACACACACACATATGTGTGCAGAAGTGAAAATAGAATCTAAAGATTTGCCGCTTGACATTGATCCAGACAATTATAGGTCATCTTTTTGTGATATTTATTTGAAATTGTTCTATTACTTTGTTTCATCTCTTTTTAAAAATTGAGCTAGATTTAAGGCCAGATTTAGGGACCCTGAGTCATGCGTTTGCAACCTGTTTTCTTCGGACCGGCTTGATGCTGTGGAATTCTCCACCAGCAGGGATGCTGGCCCTACGCAGTGTCTGAGCTGTCTTCCAAGTCGAGCACGCAGAGCGAGGTTCCCAGAGGGAGCACTCACACAGGTATAAAGGTGGGCCTGAATACTCAGACTCAGGGTCCTGGTTCCCAGAAGGTGCACCCTGCCACCAGCTCAGCGGATCCACTGAGGACAGGAATCTGCCATCCTGGGCATGGCTGGGTGGGGCCCTGTGCCTGCAGCCCCACGGTGGGAAGGAGCTTGTGGGAATGATGAAGAGCTGAGACCCTGCAGTCTCCATCCAGCAGCAGGGGCAAGGGGAGAAGGACCGTGGTGGCTGAAACCACGCAGAGTCCTGGGCTCCCTCATCAGCCTCCTCAGACCACAGCGTGGCCTCCCTCCCTGGGTCCTGGCCGGGTCCTGCACTCAGCCCTGCATGTGAGCGATGCTGAGGACACAGATGGCGGGTTATAGTTCTCAGAAAGATTTTATTTGGGTTACATCCACTAACCTTTGGCATCAGTGATTGCTTCCTTAACACTGAGCAATAATAATAATAATGATAATAATAATAATACTGTGGTATTCTCAGCCCGACCTCTAAAGGGAGAGTGGGAATTGACAAAGTCCTGGATTAACCTAAGATGGGACTGCAGAGAAAAGAACAAGTCTTTAAACACTGAAGCAAAGATTCTTTTTCCTCTTTTGAAAACCAGCAATTTAAAATAGAAGGGTGGTGAAGTTTTACTGTAAATTGAATTTTATTTAGATTTGCCTGAAATCTCAGTTTAGGGGCTTGGAGGCCGCTCTCTGTTCCATGGCAAGGGGGTAGGAGACGAAGTCCCCACCTCTCACCTGCCCTGGGCCCCAGGTCCAGTCCCGCTGGGCCTCTGCTGGGAAGTGTGAGAATCAGTTTCCTGAGAATCTAAGGCGGCTTCGCCTCTGAGCCTCAGGTGCCCAGAAGCATGGAGGACCTGGTCCCTTAGGGCTGCTGGCCGTCGGTCTTGTCCTCCTGCCTTTCTCTAGTGTGTTTTCCTCTGTGGCCCTGAGCTCTGCATAAAGTGCTGTTGGACCTCTTCGATGTCCCCCAGTCCCTTTCTTGGGGCTGGGACATAACCGCTGACACCCACAACCTGGAAGAGGAGAGGTCTCTTTTGGTTGGCATTCCAGGCCATGCGTGGCAGGCTCCCAAAGACAAAGAGAAGGCCCGGTGGAAGAGAAGCTGCTCACGGCACGGTGGGCAGGCAGCAGAGCGTGAAGGCAGATACTCTTCCGGGTCACACTCCAGTGACCGCCGCTCCTACTGACACATTTAGCCATAGCAGCCCGAGATCAGTCACCTTTGGAAAGGCCCACTTGTGAGCACAGGAGGCTTGGGGGGATGTCCAGAGAGAAGTGCGACTCTTGGTTTATGTCCTGGGTCCAAGCTCCAAGGCTCTGCCCAGCCCCAGTGAGGGCCAGGCAGCCCTGCCACCCCCAGAGGCCACTGCAGACAACCTGGGCGTGCACGTTTCCCGGCCTTCTGTCTGCTCTGGGTCCATTTGGACGGCTTGGGCTCCTGGCCCGTGGAAAGGTCTCCCCGCCTGTCCCTCCACATGGCACCCAGCGCCGCTCGGCTTCCAGGTCAGCTGTCAACACCGTCTCTCTGACATGCTATGGGGCTGGCTGGCCTTGGTGGTGGCCACGATCCCTGCGCCCTCCGCATACTGCTGCCCGCCTCCCCCGCGGCTCAGATGCAGATGAAAAGCACCAGGGGCGCTTTGTGCCCCACAGACTCCTGCGTGGCTCTGGGCAGGGGACCCATACCCTGAGCTTGCGGAGCTGAGGTCAGAGTAGACTCCAAGTGGACGCAAGGGGCTCCTGGTGAGGACAAGGAGGTGCATCTGCAGGCCGTGGTCCTTGGCTCTTTATTGGACAGGCAAACGATAACAAAGGCTGTGTCATTCTTTACCCAAGGGAGGTAAATCCTGGGTTTCAAATAGGTGTGACACGACATACTGGGAACGCTTAGACGTACATTCACCAGTGTAAAAGACACTCTCCCATGCGTCCCTGTCCTCACTCTGAACACACTCATCCCTTTATCCTTTGCTTTCAGCAGCAGCTCTGGAGTCCACTTTCCTGAGTGTCCTAATGATAGAACACAGTGACTGCCGCCGTGGAGCGCCACCCAATAGAGAGGCAGCTCGTAAAATCACGGTGCTGCGTCCTCGTCCACCTCAGTCACCAGATCCAGCACTGTGTGACTGCTGGCTCCTCCCAAGGTCAAAATGGCCATGAAACTACACATTTTGAATCCACTCAGGACATGGAGACAGCCAGGACAGCGCAGCTAAAGACCCTCAGGAAAGAGGATGCCAGAGCTGCTGCAGGAAGCAGTAGGGACAATGGATGGGTGTGTCTGAAGGGAGGGCAGAATTCTGAGGAGCAGTCACAGCAATGTGGGTTTTACTATAATAAACTGTTTTTTTAAAAATTCAGCATTTCCTGCAGGGACACCTTGTATGCTGCCCCTTACCAACTGTACATGGTAAGACACACCAGGAGGTCACGAATCTGGGCCACAGATTTTATTCTACAACTTCATTTTCTGTGTGTTTTTGAGCAAATCTCTTCCTGCTTCTAACACACTGCCACGTTTTTGGCCAAGAGTCATGCAATGAATCCTGGTCACAGGCACCCCCAGGTGTCCCTGCAGGAGCCTGGCTGGTGGGTCCAGGGCCTGGGGGGGCTCCTTCTTATACCTCGGGGCATGTGTGGAAGCCGGTGGTCTGTGAAGTCCCCTACGTACACAGGTACTGAGTCTCAGCTTCTGATGCTTCCAGTAAGGGCTGGACTGCTGTCCCAGGCTGATTTTCAATGCAATTTAAAGTAATTTTCAAAAAAGCTCAACCGAAGGAAGCCGGGGCTCTGAGCACGTTGGAGCCTCCCCAGAGTGGATGGCACCTCTAGCTCTCGGGTCCCCGTCTTCCTTAAAAGTGGAATTGAACTCTTGAAATAAAATCTCCTTGAGTTTTGCAGATGGAGACTTTTCTATTTTTTCTTCAGTATCCCCTTGGTGACATTTCTAGGCATGTAGTCTGACGTACTTGGTGACCTGGAGACAGCTGGGACACTGCGGGGGACTGCCCAGCTACTGCACAGCACCCCTCCGGCTCAGCCCTGGGCCTGCTGTCCTGGGCAAGCTGGTGTGCCCAGGTCCTCTTGGAAATGTGGTTATGTCCACTGGGCACCCTGGACCCTGGGTCCAGGAGGAAAACAGCACCAGAGTGTCACTTCCTTCTCTGAGCACCTTTTCCTCTGTTTCCCTACTGGGAATCCACGCCTGTGGTCCTAGGGGAAGGCACACGATGGGCACCTGCCAGTGCTACACTGCAGTCCCCAGGCCCTGCATGGTCAGCCTGCGGACAAGTGTGTCTCCATGGCATCGCTATGGACTGCACAGGACGAGTGTCACGGCTTTTGTGGTTTCAAACGCTGCAATGGGCTCCCCAGAACAGGTGGTGAGACAGTGTGGGGACATTCATGCGTCAAGCCCAGCAGACCTAAGGGGTTGCAAGAGAGTGAGCGGTCAGCCTGATGTGGGTCCCTTATGCCTCGTGGAAAATCGCTTTCACAGTACAGGTGACGTGAACAGTGGCAGTGCCCAGGGGTGCACTGGGAACCTGCTGGCAGAGAGGGGCTGGACACACCCAAGAGCACCACGGGGACCCCAGGTCCTGGCCACCGATGGCCGCAGTGTCCCTGCAGGGCCAGCCCTGGAGCAAAGTCTGGCCACGAGCAGGGCCAGCACCTCTGCCGCCTGCCAGCCGGGACCCGCCAGCCTCTGCAGTGGGGGTCCTGAGTGCAGACCCAGTTGTGTCTCCAGAGGAAGCGATCTGAGTGGGGGGCAGAGCCAGGTTCTACAGCTTACTTCCCTCCCCTTCCCTCTCTTCTCCCCCCTCTTCTTTCCTCCCTCTCTTCTCCCCCCTCTCCTCCCCTTATGGCCCTTCCCTCCCTTCCTCCTCCTTCCTTTCTTTCCTCTTCCTTGATCTGCTTTTTAGTCAAAGCACCAGGTCTCCCTTAAACACACCATGGAAACTTTGCTGTAAAAGTGGGGCCCACGTGAGATGTCCCTCTCCCCAGCAGCCCAGCCTGGTCCTGCTGGGCCCCAGGCAGGGCCATGTGCGGACTTGGTCTTCAGTCCCCGGGAAGAGCCAGTCCCTGTCTCCTTGACTGGGCTCCACACCCAGCCGCAGAACCCCCGCTGTGGGCTTTTGGCTGTGATTCGTACCAAAAAACTAACAGTGTGTTTGGCCCTTAAGTTTCTTGGATTTCTGGAATGCTTTTCACAGAAGTGAAAAAGATGACTTTATCAGTGACCTCTGTCCACTAACTCTGCAGCAAACAGGAAAACATCCAGCCGCTGTGAGTGATGTAACATCTGACGTTGTCTAGATCCCAGCAGGAGACGGAGATGGGCCGCACTCACAGGAAGGAGAAGAAGCTTAGCAGCCACACTCTGACCAGAATGTCTCTGTGTCCCTGCTGCCACATGCCGCCCCCTCCTGTCCCCTGGGCTCCCAAAGCCTGTGGCCGTGGCACCCAGCAGGATTTGTGTGAAGCCGGGCAGGCACTACCCTTTCCACTGATTCAGTACCAGGCGGCTGCTCCGCGTCCTGCTGTCCAGTGCTGCCCAGTGAGGGTTTGTCCTTAGGGCTGGGACCTAAACCCAGGGCCCTAGTACCGAGATATGGCCCAGCTGTTTCATTTTTTAATTTTGAGGTGAAGTCTCATCATGTTGCTGAGTTACCCAGGCTGAGCTTGAAATTGGGGTCCTCCTGCCATAGCCTCTCTGAGCACTGGAGTTAGAGGTGTGCACCCCTACACCCAGCTCCTGGGGTAGCAGGGGAGGCCAAGGGTGGCATGCAGGTACAGAGGCCTGCACAGGGCCTTCTGTGTACAGGAAGGACCAAGGGCTGGAGTCCTCCCAGCCACTGTGGTCCACCATGTGGCCTTCACAGCAGGGCTCTGCACTACCTAGCATAGGACATGGGGTGCAGATGGCTCTGTGGGAGGGGCAGGAGGAGACCAGAGAAGGCTGGCTGGCCAGGGGCTGCACTAGGTCACCAAGGGAGCCTGGGACAGGCCACTATGTCCATGGTCAGCCACTAAGGCTTTTCACTGGAAACAGCAAAACAACCCAGACCCTGTGCTGGGATCTGCAGGGGTGACAAGAAGAGGTGACTCCCTGTGGACCAGAAGCTCCCATAGTCCCAGAGCTGGTGGTTAAGCCTTGGACTGTGTCATGGTTTATGTCGATGGCCCCCAGCCCTCATGTATTTGCATTGTGCATTTGTGATTGGTTCATTGTCTAATGCTTAGATTGATGGTGTCAGTGCTACACCCTCCCAGGGGGTGGAGCCAGGATGTGATGTAATGGCAGAAAGGAGGTGTGTCTCTCTCTTTTGCCGGTTTCTGACTTG